>JAUBOC010000019.1:10599680-10619658 GCA_032275365.1 Anablepsoides cearensis | reverse complement strand
TCGGTTATGTCAAGTGGTTCCACTTAACTGTGTTGAGTAAGTCCAACGTAACTTTTACTATTTATTTCAATTTAATTATGCAAGGTGCTTTAGATTTACTCAACTCAGTTAGTTTAGTGGAACCACTTGACATAACCGAGTTAAGTAAATCCAACAATCTGTTTTTTTGAGTGCAGATTGGTAACTGACAGCATTCACATGAGGTCAATTTTGCGGAAATCAATGTTTGCATATGAATCTTTGTAAAAATGAATCTCTAATGACCACTTTGTCCATGAATTCAATAAAACACTAACAGAACATGCATCATCATTATTGTTTGCAGACAAACTCTCCGCTGGTCTCAAATTAGTCATAACCATAACCAGTTATTGTTTTGGAGGCAACAAACTGAAGCACTCGTGAATATCATTATCACCCAATAAACATTTTCTCTCCCGTTTCATATCCATCATTACCCAGGTCCTTGGATGGTTTTCTTTGACATCTATCTGACATGAAACTCATTCTTGTTGTTGTTTTCCTTGTTGCCTCATCATAAATAAACAACCATGACAGTCTCATTATAGGCAATCGATACAGTTAGAAAAAAAAAATGCTTGGCTGGCAGGCGGGTGCTGTGTTCATGGATCAGAGAACAACACAAGGGGTCAGAGTGAGAAGATATGTCCAAGGAGAATTAATAACATTTATCACCTTTGTGAAGGAGATTACTCAGACCTACTTAATTAAAAATCTCCCCTAAGGTAAAAAACCTTAACCTTAACCCAGCTCAGCTATCCTCAACTAAATGACTTGTAGAAGGTCACACATACTATTACTTAGAAAGGTCATTGAGAGAATGTTGTCCATAATTACCGGATTACTGAAGTATTAATGGATAGAGGCTACGGAATTCTACAAAAGCACGGTCAGTATCTCGACTTAATCAGTCTTCAACATTAAAAAAACATGGAGCGAGTATTGAATTTTTTTATTAGTTCACCTCGACTTCAAGCAAGCATTAAAACCAAGAGTATTAGAGTAAAAACAAAAATCTAACTAAGAAAAACTAAAAACTTTATTTAAAGACCAAGCAGAAATATTACACAGCAAGACTGATACTGTATTATGTGAATGCTAAAAGAAGTTTGACAAGTCTCTCATAAATATTTGAATGATGTTTGGTCATTTTTTTATATTACAAAAATTACAACTCCTTTCCAGGCCACTGAAGGAATAAAGGTGCTGTAAAACTTGAATACTTTTGTGGAGTCAGATTAAAGACAGAACTTGCAATAATTCATACAGTCACAGTCCATACACGGAACTCCTGAAATCCTTTCACAAACAAGGGCCAGAAAACATTATTTCCACAGGAAAATGACAGTTTCCTGAAAGAGAACCAAGCATTTGTTGAGCTTTGTGTCGACTTTTATCTACAGAATCATAACAGCCAACCCGACATTTTCACCAAAAATGTTAATTTTATGCAGGTGCCGTCATTCTGCATCAAGTGCAAAGGATTAACAGACAGGTACTTTCCAGGGGAATGGAACTAAATATAGCTCACAATTTCAGTAAGTAAAATGAACAAAACAAAAAGAGACCCTTGAATTAAAAAAGGGTAAAAAAAAAAAAATAGCTAAATATATGCATCTTTTGCTTTTAGAGACCAGATCACTTTAGAATTCAGGTCATATCGGTTGTAGTTTTCATAACACATATGATCCATTATGTTTCTTGAATTGAGATAATCTAGTAATAACGCAGCTCACGTTTGATCGTAACACTATGAGAGTGAGAAATTGGTCATTTTCTCAGCACATCATAATAAACTATGAGTGAACTATGTTTCCTTTTGTTTAAAAAAAACCAAAGGGCTTAGGTCAGATCAAAAAAGCAGCAGGATGCAGCTGTAACGCTCAGCTCACCACATGTAGCTGTGCTTTGTTTAAACTTCCTAACAACCAAAAACAATATAAACCTATGAAATGAGGATATAGGTGATAGAATAAACTTCTGATATTATCTGCCTGTGGACTGGGGAGAAGGGGAGATCCCACTGCTCTGATCTGGACTTATAAAAAGGCACACAAAAGCCAAAAACTATTTTAGAAACCAATATAATGCACCAACTCAAAAGAGGCTGTTAAAAATACATAGACAACACCTGAGAAGAAATCAGTGTCTTTGACAAAATGATTTACTCGTGAGTGAAGCAACAAGGACCAGACCCAGCAGGGAACCATGCCTGGCTGCAACCAAAGTGATTTACACTGACTGAGCCAGACAGTACAGGGAATTTTACAGCACTGGAGAACAACTCTCTCTTGACAGCCAGTTCTCTCGCTGGCACAGAAAACCTACAAGGAAAGAATAAATCTTGGGAGAGGAGCTAAATAAATGACAAAAACAAAAGAGAGACAAAAATAGGGAGGAGAAAAAATAGGGGGGAGGGAAAAATTAAATTACTAGTAACACATTTGTCTTCACAATAAAAAAGATGCAAGAAAAGGAATCACAAATTAATCTGAGAATGCGGCATAAAACACAGATCCATAAACCACTTCTGTCTGGTGAATAAAAGGCACATCCACTTGATCTTCTTCCTTCACTGTTGAATGAAATGATTTCCAGTGAAATTGATGCCATCTGTGAAGAGTCAAGTGGCTACACAGATGAGGTGATAATTTATGGATCTTAAATTATTAATCTGAACACTCAAATAGCTAATTCCAAGTTCATTATAATCTCTACAAAAATGCACTGGTCATGAATCAACATGCACCCTCCAGGCAGCACGGAAATATGAAAATAATCCTGAATGCTAATTTAAAAGGGCAAATGAAAGCCATCTGAAACACCTTAGTCAGGCACTGTCACTTCACTTAAAATGAGCAATAATGGATCAGCCAGCTTTAAATGATGAAAAGAGCCATTAAGCCCACAGTTAGTCACACTGAGATGATTTGCATGAATGTATAAAATAAAGCCTGCAGTCAAGCAGTTTACAGACAAAGTCGAGAAGGGGAAGACGAAGCTGCAGGAGCAATCTCTGTTAGAAAAGGTGACCGATGTGTTTTGCCGTAAAGCGATCCTTGGGGTTCCGAGCGAGGTTAAGGGAACACAGACGCACTGGGGACGCATGAAAGGGAATGTAATTGAGTGAGAGAACAAAGAGTGAGCTGAATGGAGGGAGGGATGGGAAAGAAGATGGCATCTGATTGTGATACAGGCAGACAGCCCAAACACCAAAGATGGGATTGATAAACTCAAACTGTAGCCAGTACATTAGTGCCAGGTGCCATGATGCCTGTGTTGACCTTGACAAAGGCAAATTGCCCTGTTAACTCTTTTGATTTAACCAATAGGTTGGCATAAGTACACATTTAGAGAATGACAGATTTGAATTACAAAACAAACTCAAAAAAAAAATGTTTTTTTTAAAGGAGGACATCAGCATAATTGGGTGTAAAGTTTAGTCAGTTACTAGCATTTAAAGAGCTTTGCATTGTAAATTAGCGTGAATTTTTAGGATAAAATAAAATAAACATGCTTACCTTTGAGCTGGTCTGCCACCACGCTTTGTCCGATCCTCTCATTAACCTGTCCATCTTCATGCTGGTATCGATCATCCAGGAAGTTGAAGGTGGCTTGTGATAGGTGGACTTTTCCAGCTACGCCCAGCTGCTCCATCAGATTGGCCAGGTTGACATCATTCGACCAAACATCAAACTTAAAGCGTTTCATGCCCAGGATACCACACAGTACGGTCCCAGTGTGAACACCCACCCTCATGTTCACCATCTCCCTCTTCTCCTGGCAGAACTGCTCAATGGCCTGAATCATGCCCAGGCCCATTTCTACGCAGCAGTAAGCGTGGTCCGGTCTGGGTTCTGGACAACCGGCCACGCAATAGTAGCAGTCTCCTAGTGTGCTGATCTTTTCGCAGCCTGTAAGTTCACAAAGTCGATCAAAACGTCCAAACAAGTCGTTCAAGAGGCCAACTAAAGCATGAGCTGATTTGTTGGCAGACATTTTGGTAAAACCAACAATGTCTGCAAAGAGGATGCTAACAGGCTCCATTCGCTTCATGTTGAAGGGCCTGAAGATGATCTGGCCTCGGGGGATAGAGGTTTTTTTGCGCTTGTTGTTTTTTGGGCTGGAGATGACGGCAGCTGCACCACTAGTGGAGTAACGTTTCATGGAACTGTCACCAATCTCCTCATCACCCTGCTTCATCAACTCATCTGCCACAATTCTGGGCATAACAGAATGAATCATTCTTTCCTTCAAGGCTTTCTCCACCTCCAGATCTTTGCCGTGCATGATGGCTTGTCCAACCTTAAGAAAGGTGCTGCGTGAACGCACTTCAGACATGATGAACAGGTGGATGCCAATGGCATGAGCGCAAAGATGAAGCAGGGCTTTGGCTGGTCCCAACCAGCTGAGTGTTTCCCAGTCTGCTGGAGAGGCTAAGCTCCAGTTCTCCTCTGTCTGGGTCAGTTGCAACCAACCCAAACTCTCAAACAAGACAGAGTAGAAAACTCCCAGCAGGACAGAGGCGTAGAGATGAAAGTGGAGGACGCTATACAACAGAAGAAGAACCTCGATACAGAGGGAGAAGGTGCCTACAGACGAAAGACAAGGAGACCTGCAGCTACTTCTGACAAGCTTCTCATAGGACTGGTTGTAAATGAGATCTATGTCCCTCCATTCTTCTACTTCAGGCGCAGGTGTGGAAATATCTGAGTCCCTAAAGCCTAATGTCTGGATTTGGGGGGCCAGAGTCAAGACAAAGGTTACAAGGACAAGCAGCAGAGATGCTAGGTTGTAGCAGCGAGAGTACAGCTTGGTAAAAGTTAAGAGAAAGAGAAGAAGGCAGAAGAGTAGGAAGGAAGTGGTGGGAAGCAGAAAAATAACCCTGTCACAACGAGAAGGGTTGGCAGCAAAATACACCCCCCAAAGGAAACTGGCGGCTACCAGAAAAAATAGCACATATCGGAAGCGACGCTGAGTCTGGGGGAAACACCGTTCTCGACAGGCCTCCTCCAAGATCGAGGAGTCAAACTTTGGGTCCCAGAAATGGCCTGCTGATCTCTCAAACAGCTGAGGCATCCCCTTGTGCCCCCGAAAACTCTTGACCACCGGCCTCCTCGCCCCAGACTCCCCAGAGCTACAGCTCGAAGAAATGCTGTACTTGCAGTGCTTGGTTGCTCCTATGAAGCCTCCCCCGATTGAACCCAGGGGCCCTCCAACATGCTTGTGTTTGACACTGCTGCCAATTCTCACCGAGACGCCTCCATCTCCACTTGAGTCACAGCACACTTCTGTGTTGTGAGGCAGCAGCTGTTGGTGTTGGGGAGATGCCATTCTGTCTTTTTTTTTTTTGCTCTATGCAGATATCAATAACCAAGAAGAAAACACAGTGACTTGTGAGAAAACGTAGAGGTGAGGTCCCAATAAAATGAACACAAAGTGCAGCTTTCAAAGCATCTACTCAGTTTACAGATCTCTGGCTGTAACTGGACCAGCAGACTAAAGTTTTAGAGTAGTTCATTATTGCCCCCTTGACGTCAGTCTCTGCATTCCTCTACATTCCCCTCTGTTTTGACGCACTCGAAACTGCAAGGTCCACTGCCTGCCCTGATCCAGTCCAAGTCGAAAAAACAGCCAAGGCTTTGATTCACTCATTAGAAAAATATTTAGGAAAACTGAGAAAATAATGTGCCAAACTGAAAAAGCTGAATGAAAATCAATACACAGGCTTAGAGGACGCCTGAAGTTGAAACTAATTTTGGAGAGCCCAATAAGTCAATAATATGAATACCTCAATGTCCAGTCCACTTGATCCGTTCAGTTTTTCCTCATTTCCATTGAGCGAATTCAAAAATACTTCCTCAACAAGCTCATGTTTTGTTTATTTGGCAAGCCTTCACGCAAAGCAGTTCTGCTGCAGAGTTTTTGTCACTTCTGTTGCTGGAATAAGATCAGGGAACAGTAACATGAGCGCAGAGGTTTTTAAATACAGACACATGCTGCTGGCTTCAGGGCCTAATCTTGGCAACTGTTTTTTACGGACAGAGCCTCGTCCTTTCCTGACTTTCCACTCCAGCAAACTCAAGAGATCTTTGTGCCAGCAGGTCTACAGGATATGGTCACCTAATTAAATATTTGTATTTACTGCAAAATCCCCTAGTGACGCTCCCCGAGGACATGCATAAAGCACTCTCAATCCAGCGTTGTGTTTACCGGTACTCTTTTAATATCCTGCCACATGTCACCAAACCATCGTGACACAGACTGCGCCCCCCAAAAAAAGGTGGGAAAACGTCCCGATGGTCCAAATGGCTGCTCCTGAGTGACAGCTGCAAAGAAAAACATAACCTTGAGCAGAGTCCAGGAAGAGTCCTGCGATTTCCCTTTTTTAACCGGAGGAAAGTTTGCTCGCCATCGATGGGTCACCGCTTCCAAAATGCCACAAAAACCTAAACAAGAAAAAGAAAACCCTGTTGGGAGTCGAGCTAACTAAAAAAAAAAAAAAAAAAGGTTTCCACCTCCTCTCCACGCCCCCCTCCACATTCACACCTCAGTCCCACAGGTTAAAGCTTAGCGCCGCTCTGATCCGTCCACTTTAATTGACTGAGCTCTGCTGGGATGGTTCTGGTCACACATCCAAATAAAACCACTTTAATCCAAGAATAATTTGATATCAGGGCTGCTCCAGAGTCCCGCCTTTGTATCCCCTGTAAAGAAGCACGAATGTCTTCTTTCCTGGTTTCATTTGACCATTTAGGGGCAGCTGAACCGCTGCTGTGCGCATTTCTGCTGCGGTGCGCAAAACACAGCGGCTACAGCCGCCACCATCTTCTGCACGCTGACAGCCGTTCAGCCGCGAGCGTCTGAATGTGTGTGAGAGAAAAAACAAGAGTGGGCAATACATCAGAAAAAAATAATGATAACTTCCGCTTTGTTCCTTGAGAATAAAAGCCCATTACTTTTTTTTATAGATGGTGTTTTCAATTAACTGGTTGCTGGTTACAGTTATGAGCTTTATTAAGTTTATGAACAATTAACATCTTACCTGTTGCAGATGACACTTTGAACAGAATCAGATGAGAGTTGAAATGAGGTGCGATCAAGTTGGCAAAATTGTAGTAGTGTTCAAAATTTTAAGTGGATTTTTTTATCAGCTATATAGCAAATGTCCTAAAAACAAACAAAAAAATGAGTTTGATAAAAAAAAAACATATAACCTGAAACCATATTCTCTAACTATGCAAAATATTAAAGCTATTTCTAAACATAAAACAGATTCCAAACCTACTCTTTTTCTAATTAGCTTATTTGCTCACTCTAAAACTCTAAAAACTATACTGTACAGAAATATGGTTCTCATATAGACGCTTAATGTATTACCAGCTACACAAAAAATGTAACAGATATATGTAAATACATTTTATGTTACTGTTATAGAGAATTTTTAAAAATGGCTAGTAGCTATCTTAAAAAAACTTCAAACTCAAAAAAATTCACAAAAAGTAGCGCCCTGGGGCACTATTAGTATGAAAGTTATTGTTTTAATGTAATATAGACCAGTTTAGTTCTGATTAATTTAGTTTTTGACATTTATTTTGAAATTTATTTTACTTCCGGTTTGTTGACGACTGCTCACTTGACGCTGCTGTCTGAGCTTGTCGACCACAAGGGAGGAGAAGAAAGGCTGAGAGCCAGAGGGGAGGGAGCAGAGGGTGGACACGCACGCACCTGGTGGAAAAACAAAAGCACGAGGATGATTTCAATGACAAAAGCCCACAATAAACTGCTGTGTCACACAACGATGCACGTTTTTACTACAACATGACAGAAGTCTTGAAATTTGACAGGGCTAGATCATTTGAAGTTGAATAATTAACGTGAAAAGAAACAAAACAGAGGTAAAACTGGAAACACAAGTCTGTTGAATTATTTGTGCAGTTTGGTTCCAAGACAGACACTGCAGCTTTATTGTTCTGAGCTGTATTCAGTTGTCTGGAATGGATACTAAACAGCAAAATCTCTGTAGTTGATACAGTTTGAGGCTTTTTTTTGTGGGAACTCAGCTCTCCTTCAGCATGAAAAGGAGCAGAGTGTCCTTCACGAGGATGAAAAAGAGATGTATTGAAAATGAAAATATGAGATCTTGTTCACATTAAAAGTCATCACTGTCACAAAAATAAATTAGCTTTGACAATCATTATTTTTAAATTGGTATTTTTTTTCTGAAACAATCTTAGAATGTAGTTGTTGGTCTTTCTGACCTGAGGTTTCCTTTTGTATCCAGCAGGTAAAGTGCAGTTAAGGCCGAGCAAAGAATGTGCAGTTCTTTTATTTCTTCTTTTTCTTTTAACCAGGTTGTTTTCAGTCCAGTCTCCATTTGTGCTGTAAAGTATCAGCTGTGCCAATGGCAGGCTAAATCTAATCAGCCAACATATCATTGTATCCAGCGTCATCTATCCTCACTCACTTAATCAATACACACTATTGATGCAGTGCCACTTGGAGCCATGTTTACCTTTTTCCACCACAATGTGTTTTTCATGTCTTCCTGGAACAAAATGACCTTTGTTTCTTCTTTCCAAACATGCTGGTTCAGTGTTTACATTTTTGGATGTTTTTAATAAGGTTAGTTTTTCATTAACAAAACTGTGTTATTTGCTTGACAAGATTTAGTGAAATGTCCTTAGACCAATGTCTTTATTATGGAAAGGAAACTGTATTTATTCGCTCTTGTGGTTTTCAGGCCTTTCACTAATATGAACCAAGCTGACCTGAACACTCCTTTTGTTTTTTATTTCTATTGCTCTGATAGACTGGTTTTGTTTTGGCATCACTGCAATCTGCTTCACTTCCATAAGAAGTTTTCTTGATTGCATGTTTTGGATGCACACATAACAAGGTTCAGAACTTTTTACTAAAGATTGTGAAGATGTGTAGAGTTTTCCATTTAACACTTTTAGACTGTATTTAAATGCCTGAATGAGGGGATACTAAATCATAGGTTTAGGTTTAAAGAAGGTTTTTCACTTTTCAGTGAGAAGGTCACAGCCTCCTAACCTGAGGCCTTTCTGTGTGTTCTCCCTGTGCATGAATGGGTTTTCTTTCCCTCAGCGGAACATGTATGAAATTAATTTGTAGTTCTAAATTGTCCCTATGGGAGAATGAATGGTTATTTGTCTCGTTTCTGTCCCTGGGATAGACTGGAGACCTGTCCATGGTGTCCAACGCCTCTCGCGCAGTGACTGCTCCTCTTTACCAGGAAATCGAAGCGAGTACAGAAAATGGATGGACAGATGTTTAAAGAGAAATTGTGCACAGCCTTCAAAACCATAATCAATTTATGGACTCACACACTCACATCCCTCACTTCTTCCAGTCACAAAAAATTGCTGGTGCATTGCAGGTGTAGAGGGAGAGAGTGAGGGAGGAACGTGCTCTCCAACCCAAAGCATCTTTTCTAACATTGGGTAATAATGTGTGAGAGAAAGAAAAGAAACATCAGCAGGAATACGGACTGTAAAGAAAAAGGAAAGCAGACAGAGGAGACAACATTTTATCTTCCTTTCAGCTTCCTGGTGAAAATATCCTCTTTAAAAATCAGAGTTGCTACAAGGTTTTTCTGACTCGATCCATCACAAATCTTTATTCTTTTTCATAAAGCATCCAAAAACTGGGTCAGTGTAGATTAAATGCTAATGAGAAAGGTGAAACAGCAAAAAAAAATTAATTCAGTTTCTAAAATGTGAATGAATTTAAGTGTACTTTAAACTGATCAAAAGCACAACCACTTAATATCCTAAAGCCCAAACATTATATAAACTTTAACTATCAACCATGTTGAAAGAGCGCTTTCATTTTTACTTTTTAGCACAGCACCCTCTAGTGGTCATGATCTGGATTTGCAGTATGAACACACAAACACCTCATGGAAAACTCACCTTAAACCAAAAAACAAAATAAAATAAATAAAAAGATCTTCAGTGGTTGAACTTATCTGCATCATGTCTCAAATAAAACCATGAAAATAAAGAGTTAGTGAGACAGGACATGAAGATAACATAAAGTATTTGTGTTTATCTTACCAACCTGTTGGTTTTTGATGATTTTGTATTTAAAAAAAATTGAAAATAAAAGACGAGAACCTCTTGGATTTTTTAACACAACTTAGAAACACATATGTGGGAGAAAATGAAGTTCTTACATCTGAAACTAATCCTATTATTTCATTCATGTGTGTTTTTTTATTAATTGAAAAACACAAAACACGTTTCACAAAATGAAATAATAAAATAGGCTGTTTAGCAGATTTCTTAAAGACGTGTTTGACCATTTAAAAATCCAGTGTCAAAATGTCACTGTATTTTAAACATGAGCATGAACATTTGAAGCTTTGCAAATGAAATCTTCTACAAAACTTGAGAGCAATGCTTTTGTAGAGGTCAGGGGTCAACTCGTGAGTCCTTCTAGCCACACTGACAATCATCCACTCTTACTGTTTTGCAGTGATTCAAAATTGGATTTTTCAGTTCACACAATTTAACATCCATTTGTAAAGTTACACAGAAAAAAAAAAACTTTTAACTCACAAAAAAAATGACAGAGGTAATACAAAAAGACAGCTGTAACTCAAGCATTTTATTAAGTTTCTTTTTATGGTCACTCGGCTGAAAAGAGCTATGCAGAGCAGCTTATTACTGAAAGAAACATAAAAAAAACACAGTGTTGGATTTCTGCCAAAGAGTGGCAAATGTATAGACTCATACAAAAACAGTAAGAAGAGTTAAGAACTGAGGCAGAATGAACAAGTCCTCTCTGCTCTGAAGACTTACGCTTGAACCCTGACCTCTGCCTGTTTCACAGGTTGTCAACAACCAAAACTTCAAATGTAACAAGAGAAAAAAGCCTGGATTGGTTCACGTGTTGAAAAACACTGTAAGGTGATTTCTTTAACTTTTATGTTTATGATAGAAGAAAAACCCATGCAACTGTTTGAATAAATGGCTAAAAGTGTGCTATCTAGCATGCAAAGACAATCTATTTCAAAAGCAAACGATTTGAACGATGAGCCAAATGTAAAGCCTTTGTATAGCACCCACAAAAAGACTACTTCAAGAACAACTTCTGAAGCTTTTGGAATTGACCTGCTGCATTGAATTTCTATCTCCGTTTTTCTCGTTTTATTCACATACAAGGGAGTTGGTATTTTGCCTTGTTTTTTTAGTTCACCGTTTTTGTTTGATCTTACTGATTTCACTGCCATTTCTGGTTTTCTTCACATCAGTAGTTCCCCAATCCCACAGTTGGAGACAGTCCAGTGTGATTGTGCAAGGAGAGAGGAGGGTGTATCAAAACTCTGTGAACAGTGGCATCTTTTCTTTTCTTCAGCACATTTTGTCCTTAAGCTGCCTTATTCAAACACTACCTGGATCATTCTCAAAGTCCCCAAATGCATCTTTCTCCCCATTCTCCTTAGAAAATAATATTATTTATAATTAAAATACTAATACTCTTCTTTGTTCTGTCTCCCTAACAATACAAACATCCTGACAAAAGCAGGATTGACCTTTTCTCTTCCCCTTCTCTCTCCTTACTCGCTCCACATAAGTTATTTTTACATGCCTCAGTTCTTTCGGTAGCGGTTCTTTGGCTTCTCACCACAGCCGGTCGCCTCGCAGGATGACAGGCCAGGCTGTTTGCCAGAGTTGATGCTGCTCAGAAGAGCCGGCAGTTCGTTGGTGATTGCCCTCTCAATCTTTTCCAACAGGCAGCCTCCGATGTAAGAGCACTGGCCCGACAGCGGCTTGAAGTTGGTGATTGGGTTGATGCCGAAGAAGTCGCGGTAAGCATCTCGGTTAGGTAAGTCGAACTTGCTGACGTTGGTCTTGGCCAGGATAGATTTAAAGATATAGAACTTGTCAGGGTCGTCCACAATCTCCTGAAAGACGAGCTCGGGGTCACTGAAGAAGCTCATCTTTTCTTTGAAGGTCTGGACGTAGCGGTCCACCAGCAGGGCATGAATGCGCACACGGATGGCATGTTGGCGGATGAAGGCAATCTTGTTCTCCATTCGATTCTCAATCACTTGATTAAGGTCTTCCAGGAGGGAGATTTCTTCCCGCTTGAAGAGTTCACGGCTGGTGTCAGGTGCATAATCGTACGGCCAGAAGGAGCTGACGTAGACTCGGGGAGGTTCAGTTACATTGATAAGAGGGGCTAAGCTCCAAAACAGTGCTCCGTAGACTCTCATTAAGTCCTGGGTGGCCAAGTTGTCGGCCTTGTTTAGGATGATGCGGATCTGCGACTCACGACCTTTTAACTGGCGGAAAAGCATCTCCAGTTCTAGGCCGACGTCAAGCTTGGTGGGGTCGAAAACCACAAAGATCAGATCTGCACGGTCTATGAACCACTGGCAAACATCATTGAAAGGGTAACCTGGATAGAAACAAAACACAGAGTTACCAAAACATAAGTTGTATTTTCAGAAAGTGTGGAACAGACGTCCAACCCCTCTTCTTCACCTCTCTCCTGCTGCTTTCGGTTCTCAATAATTCCTGGGGTGTCCACAAACGTCACACGCTCCAGCAGTTTGTGAGGCATCTCAATGCCAATCAGCTTTTCCAGGAAGTTTTGGCCAAACTTTTCTAGAGGAGAGAAGGAGCGAGAGCTGTCTGCTGCCATAACAATACCCTCAACGGAGCGTATTTTTTCCCCGTGCGTGATCACCGTAAACTCAGAGGTAGTGGGCTCAGCCCCTGCAGAGTGAAGTCACAGAGAAACAAACAGAGGAGACATTAGCAAGAACATTTCAGAAAGGGGATAAAGATGTGAACGTGCAAAGAAAATGTGAAATAAATTTCAAAAGAGCCTGAGGATTGAATACGATTTTGAGAACCGTGGTGTTTTTTGCATTCCTACTTCATTAATCATATTGAAATTCCTGCAAATACGCACTGACATGTGTTAATGTAATCTTCTGATAAAGAACCTGCCTTTCTAATGATAATTTAAGATTCAGTTCAGGATTATGTGATCCTGACTGTCGGCCGCAGAGATGACAGCACCTGCTGCGCAAAGGAAAGGAGGATGAGAGAGAGCTTATTTCTAGCAGCAGAACGGGTTGGAAGATGGTTATTTGATGTTATTTTATTGTTTTTATCGTCCTACAGGCTTTGACAAGTTAAACAAATTTGAAACTGAGTTTTTGAAAAAATCTGTAAAACTTGAAAAAAATCTGTGCGATTGTCCGTAAACCTGCAAAATGTGGAAAAATCTGTGTAAATTACAGAAAATCCATACAACTTAACATGTATAGATGGATGGTTGAATAATATATACCTGTGTAGAGTTGATAGGGGCTGTCATTTAAGCCCAGGAGGTAATTGATCATGGAGGACTTTCCAACACTCCAGGGTCCAAGGAACAGCACCATGGGCTTAGAAGTAATCTCACCATCTGTGGAGAAAAGTGAAACAGGAGACTGACATTTCAGGAGAGCTGAACATAAATAGCAATACAATATGTAACCACCTTTTTCTCAGATATAAATAGCAACATACAGATAATCAATATTGCTTTTAAAAAAGTCAGGATGCTGTGGAGAGATTGCCAAACACACAATGCAATGATAAGCTCTTAATGTAAAGAAAATCTTCTTGATTAAACATAAATATGCTTTGTTTTATAATTGCTGTTTTTATGCCCAAATAAAGATATGTAACACATCTGATGTTAAAATTACTTTGGAAAAAAATGTGACTGTTGCTTCTTTAAATCCAAGGTACCAAAGTTATAATCAATCGCAAATAGTTTTGACATGTACAAGCTTAAATGATTTGTTAAATATTATATTCATTTTATGGTGATATTTTTCACAGGATCCCAACTTTTTTAATGTGTTTTGCATAAAATGTAATGTGGACACCTGACAGCAAATATAAACTGTTTTGTAAATTCCAGGCTAAACAAGGGCCAGGTTTTAAACATCTTGACAGGAAAGGATAATTTAAAACAAGCCACAAGATTAAATTATATGAAATGAAAATTAAAAAACAATAATGTTTTTGAGGTGCTGGTAGCAGAAAGTTCAAAAACATGCAGTCATATTTTACAAAATGGCTCATGTGTTACTTCATGAATAAAATTTAAAGTAATAAAATAAAATCAAAGCAAGCTGCATGTCTCCAAACAAGCTGTCATGTGTATATTGAACATAGGAGTGTTAGTTCATCATGAATGAATACAATTAATTCAGCTGAATTCAACTGGTGATTATGACAAAATATAATGAAAACTTAAAAAAACATTTGAATGACAAAAAGTTCCTCTTCTAATGCTAATAACCTTTAAAATATAAAAACTAAAAAAAAAAAATAAAGAAATGAAGGAGGATTCAGATTGAATTGAATTGAATTGAATTGAATTGAAACTGAATTGGACTGTCACAACTTTCATGGTGGTTCTTGCTAATAGTTAATTTTTTCACTGCCATCACGTTTGCATTTCAAGGCCAAGTAAACATTCCTGCTCCACACTGCATCAAAAATGCTCAAGGTAGTTGCTGCTTTTTGTGCATTTAAATAACCACACTAGTATGTAAATAACTGTGCAATACAATTGGTGTAAATGTTTCTAAAATAACATTTGCACAAACTACTGGATTAGGATTGACAAAATAAATCCACTTTGGTTTTGACTCTGGACCAGTGACTATAGGGAACCTGATCAGACTTAAACTCTTTCTGCAGTTTAAAGAGCTATCTAAAACAGGTAAGATATTATTTGTTTATAAACTTTCCCCAAAACTGAAACTGAATTCCTCCACCACCCAGTGTCTGCTCCACAAACAACTAAAGCCAAAGCTGGACATGCAACCCCCTCTATTGTTTTAGCATTCAAATTACACAAAATACCAATTAGTTTTTTTGTTAATGATATGCATAAACTGCTGCCTAAGAACATGAACAAGCTCATGTTGGCCATATGAAATATTTGATTTATTGTCCTCCCCTTTTGACTAATTTATATGTATTTTGTTTTAACATTGCAGCTTTCTGTGGACTGAAGCTTTCACTCATGGATCACTTACATGACATTTCCCTGCACTTTATCCGGTGTCACGTAAAGTGAAGCATGTTTGAAATATTTTGGATCAACAGAGAGCAAATTTATCAGGAGAGAAAAAAATGACGATGGAGAAGAGGGGGCTTAGCACTTCAGGCAGTGCCATGCACAGGTAAGCCCTGCCTACACCCACCTGTGGCCGAGTCCCCCAGGGTTCGTCCGGGGTATGCTGTTAGATGAGGGAAGGAAGGGGGGTGGGGGTGGGGGGAGGGGGATGAGGGGAGGACAGGAGAGGGTGGAGTACACAGAGGTGAAGGAGAACTCAGTGAGGGAGTAAGGTTTCAATGAGAAGGGGTAGAGTTTCGATGAATGAGTGGGAGATCATGGCTGGATTTCATGGTTACATGTTTGACCTACAACTTGTCAAGCATGTTTGTCAACAAATGGATGCTGCAAAAAGTGGACAGGTAATGCTATAAATTTACTCTCTTGTCAAAAAAATGTAAATGTTCATTTAGAGACGGGATAGTAAAGCATTTATCTGCATGCAAAACCACAAGAGGGTGAGATTTATTTTATTCTAAGAAGGTAGAAATGATTATGATTATGGGCAGTTTGAGGTTTGTTCAATCTAAATCAACTGAAATAGAAATACACAAAGCAAAACCAAAACTTAGAACAAGAAAAAAAGGGAACATATAATTTATAATCTGAATGATGATGATGAATGATGAATTAAAATTTGATTATCTTAATTCACTTTAATTGAACCTGATTGGAAACTCCAATAATTAATAGGGAACAAGATTTCACAGCATGAAGCTATTCATTGACATTAGAAAGTTTATGCATATTTAAAGATAAGTTTTTTTAAAAAATCAGGCAAAGACAAATAAAAGCACACAACAGAAGCAAACTGCAGATATGAGTGAAGGTTCTGTGATACCTGAGATCTCATGCTGCCTCAGCTCATTGTACCTATAAGCCTGTTCCATCGGCTTGATGGACGTGTGATAGATCTTCCGCAACTTCTGTATGGCCGCTGGAAAACAGAGAAAAGAAATGACAGGAGAGAGTAAGAAGAGAGTCATTATTACAAATTTAATAATTTGAACTATTGCACGCACAACAAATGTTTTACTTTTTTTTTCTTCATTGTGATTTTTTTTAGTAATACAACCAAAACATGATCTAAAATAATTTCATATGTTCACACAAGTGAAGAGATTGTGTAAAAAATAATAATAGAAATAATCTGAAATATATAGGAAAATCAAGGGGAAACTGTTAATGTCAAATTATGGTGGTTCACTTTTTTTGTGGCATATTACAGACAAAAGGGTAAAACAGTCCTTAATAACTTAGTCCTTTTTCCTCCTCACCTGCAAAATCAGCGGCTTTTTCCTCTGATGCAAGCCGCAGAGTTTCATCGATGTGAGATCTGTCTCTCAGGGTGGAACTGAACTCTTCCTCCTCTGAAATAAAATTCAAACGAACAGTCAAAAAACTAACTCGGTTCCATGCCTTGGTGTCCATCTTTAATGCTAATGAAGTACATTTTTGTTTTTTACTGACGTAACCACAACAAGATGCTTAAATGTTTTCCTTAAACATAAATAGAAATTGTCATAATCAGTTTATATTTAACAGTCGGTGGGAAAGGAGGCAGAGAATCTGAGAGATCTTATTTGCTTCTCTTGTCATGTCCTCCTCTGAACCTATCGAATTACTTTGATCACAGCTGTCAGTACGATCAATTCTTAATTTAGAAAGCGAATGCTGAAAATAAACAGACAAAGACATGGCATCTCCATAGGCTTTAAAATGTGCAACAAAGAGCCTGACACAGACAGGGACTTCCCCAGTTTTCTAAAGAGGCTGGAGTCAAATGGAGCGTTCCCTTCAGTAATAGAAACAATGATGTGCAATCCTCTGTCTTATCAGCTATATTTACCCACCAATCACAGACCTTTTCTGAGCGGTGAGGCCTGTCCTTTTGTGTCCAGAATGAGCTTTGTGTCACACCTCCCACACAGCCCCGCAAACAAACTGCTGCAGCTTTTACACACGGGAGCTTTAAGGAAGTCTTGTTCACTCTTTTTCTGCGGCCTGCTTGATTGTGAAAGCAAGAAAATAAAACTGTTCTGGTGCTTAAAGGGAGAAAGTTGTGATCTTCAGGGGGGAGTGGCAAGAAAATGATGGACTCCCAAATAAAATGTTCAATCACTTAGATTACTACAATCTGGGATACATCGTTCATCTTAAGTCAACATGTTCCAGCTTTCAACGATCCTGCTACTGTTTGAATTACAGGCAGATTTTAAGAAACGCTTGATTTATATCTGATCTCCATAACCAAATGTTCCATCACAACAAAACAGAGTTACATAAAATATCACTGTTTGCTACACCTTAAACACACCATCATTGTGGTATCCTAACATCACAAACTGGAGTAAAGCTATTCACCATGTAGCATTTCTTGCCTCAAGTCAGAATGGCTTTGGCCAAAACCAACGATGAAAATATGTCATGTTTGCAGGAAGAAAGCAGGAAGAAAACTTCAGAAGATGTTCAAATCCAATGAAACGATCTGCTGCACCCATTTACAAAAATAATAATGAGAATCCATTTCCAAATATACAGTAGTTTGCTTGGCATTTAAACAATCAGGTATTTGATAATAATTTGGACTATAGAAATCCAAATTAAATATTTGAGCATACACTCAAAAAACAGATTGTTGGATTTACTTGACTCGGTTCTGTCAAGTGGTTCCACTAAATTAACTGAGTTGAGTAAATCTAAAGCACCTTGCACAATTACATTTAAATAAATATTAAAAGTTACGTTGGACTTAGAACCAATTGACATAACCGAGTTAAGTAAATCCAATAATCTGCTTTTTGAGTGTATGCAACTATTCTAATTGACGTAGACTGTGTTTACAGTATAAGATAAACAAAAAAATTTTTTGTCAATGGAAATCCCAATGATGGTGAATCCACTCAGAGGCTGAAGAGGCTCCTTTTTTCCGCGCTTCATTAACTTATCACTGAAGCACTCAAAGCTAACTGAAGCGGCTACAACTTGCCTCGCCTCTCGCAGGAGTCACGTCTTTTAACACTTGCTCCTCGAGTGTGTCTAACCGCTGTGAAGTTGTTAACACCTTCCCAAACCGGCCCGTTCCCGGGAGGCTCTGCACCACCAGAGCTCCACAAAGATCAGAGAGGCAACGTGGCCACAGGACGGCGAGTCTTGTATCACGGCTCCAAATTAACCCTGCAGGAGCCAGGCGAGCTGAACCCTGGGATATCTGCAGCCTGAGCCATGTGTCCTCTCTGAGCTCGTTGCCACACAACCCTCTCTCAGTTTGGGAAAACATTCTGGTGGCATCTGCACATTCTGCAGGAATGTTGCCGATTTAAGCCGACCATTGCCTCTCAGAGGCAGAGGTCATACCTCTAATATAGACGCTATATTCAGTGGTCAAAAATAACAAAAAAAACAATAATCTAACTTTAAATCCAACTAACAGTCGGTTAGTGAAAACAGAGCTGAACAAGACATAACATGTTTCATTAGAAAGATTTATATTTTAATTTGATTCCAATGGGTGCTACATTCTGATGCATGAATGTTATGATATTTATTTGTCTATTAAACACTGTATATCTGTCTATGTGAAGCCTTGGGATCATGTTCCACTTGCAGCACAGTGAAGGTAAATTTAATTAAACTGAATATGATTAGAGCAGCAGGCCTGGAAACCAACCAACCCCCCCCCCCCCCCCCCCCCACTTAGAGGACTTAACTTGAGCACTTGGGGATTCAGGCAAATTTTAATAAAGGTCAAGAGATTCCACTGGAAAGATCAATGACTCAATTTCATCCTAAAAGTAAGTGAGCGTTTTAGTTAGTTTAACTTTTCATTTGATAGATTTTAGAAGCTTTGATGTAACAAAGAAAGAAAATTTTATGATTAAGAGATTTATAAATGTAAAAAGTCATCAAATCTACGACCTAAAAAAACGCACAATTTCTTAAGTGAGGATCAGGCGGGAGCAGCTTGAGTTTGCTGCAGTGAAAAGACGTCATGGATGGCAACAGGTGGCCCAGCTTGTGGAGCTGGTGCTCTCCATGGTCAGAAATAGTCCCACAATGGTTCAGGAGTTAGACAGAGGAGGAGGCACGACGACTGCGGCCTATTTTAAGATTCTGACTGTTTGTCAGTATGAAGACTCAGACATCCACATCCAACAGAGCTGACATTTTATAATGCTGGTTATCAAAGGGAGACATCCTGCACTGAGACAAGAAGGTTTGAATTTCAGTCATTCAAAACACATAAAGCACTAAATGATGTTTCTAAAATTTATTGCATCAAACAGAAAATGCAACTTCAATAGAATTTGATTTGGTGCTTCATGAGATATTCAGACAAAAACTAGAAAGACAATTTGTTTAATTATGTTTTAAAAAGTCATCAGTAACTCAAACTTGTTTGATCCATGTCTGTTCTTTGTCCTCTAAGAGTTCACCAAGAAGCAATTTTTAAAAAAGTCATGAGAGCAAAGGGACTTTATGCTGAGGTGTTGATCTGATGCTTATAACCCGGTCCAAAGAACATCAGGTGCCCTTGAGGTGCAGTCTTAAAGAGGAATAACACCATTTAGCACAGCGGATGTGTTTCCTCTTCTATTACAGCAAAGGGGTGTCCCAGACCCCTTAGAGGAAATCACATACAGTTCTTTGGTCACTGTAGCAGTTTTTCTTTTTTTTGCATGCTTTGAATGGAAAGTGTTACCTCAAGCTGTAACAATACAGGTGCTGGTCATAAAATTAGAATATCATGAAAAAGTAGATTTATTTCAGTAATTCCATTTAAAAAGTGAAA
>JAUBOC010000019.1:10568833-10582856 GCA_032275365.1 Anablepsoides cearensis | reverse complement strand
AGAAGAAGAAGAAGAAGAAGAAGAAGAAGAAGAAGAAGAAGAAGAAGAAGAAGAAGAAGAAGAAGAAGAAGAAGAGGGTCCTTCATCCAGCCCACACCCCGTCGCCAACCCGCCCTGCCTTTTCTACCCACCACTTCGTGCCATCCCTCTGGTCTGAACTGCCCTCCCACCACTCCTGGGGGAACCACGACCACCCATAGGAACCCCCCTCCACACACACACAGACACACACTTGACCAGCGTTGCCATTAAGCGATGCGCTTTGAATTCTGGAAGAAATCACCTTTATGCGCTTTTGATGCACAACCCAAGCAGTGGTCTTCATTCCTCCTCAGCGGGAAGAGTTCAGGCTGTGGATTCAGGTGTTTACACTTTCTGACCAGTGGTAATAAAACATGCAACAGTATCCTCCTGCGACAACAGACAAGGCTGTCATAGATTAGTCCTTCTTTTAACAACCGGCTGTCACACACGCCGGGTTTCATCTTTTATGTTGGATTTTTTTTTTTCTTTTTTTTTTTTTTTTTTGCAAGCTTAGAAATAATCCTGACAATGGTCTGGGAACAGACCGCTTCTACAGAGACCTATAGTTCTTTTTCAAAACGTGTCAGCGTTATGTTCAGTTTCTTAATCTGAAGAAAAGGCGACAAATTTGACGAGGAGTCGTTTGGCACCGGCAGGACCTGAGAAGTTTCTCCGCGCGAGCAGAGACGTGGACCGAACCGGAGACATCTCGGCCACATCCGCGGCATTTCCCCTCCCAGCGAGGTAAGCCAAAGAGGCAACGCTTCCTTGTTTCTGCATATTATGTAGGGCTGCACCGACTGTCCTGTCCACGCTGGTGAGATCCTTTCTCCTGCGATGTGAAGAAAAAAAAAACGGCACGAGGTCCAGCAGGGCCGTGACCTATTTTCAGTCTCTCTCCAGCGGTGCGACGAGACCCACGCAGCTCGGACTCAGCGCAGGGCCGGAGCTGTTTGTGCCGTTTCCACAGCAAATATATCCGTGCCCATTTCAACACGGGGCTGACCTTTTCCCCCCCACATGCCCGCATCCTCTCCTCAGCATCCACCCCCTTAACCCCGAGAGACGTTTTTAGAGCAGAGTCACAAATCCTGCCCTATTTAATCCAGCGGTGCACATGACAGCCCAGCCAGCTGTTGTGCAAAGACAAGGGAGAAGCTCTCTGATCTGATAAAGAGTTCAACCTCTGCAGACTCAATTTTTAACAAAGAGGTCAACTACCTTTCATTTTTTTTTAAACTGTTATTGTACACGAAGTTGTGATTTCATTCCATGCTCAGTTCTAAGTTAGATGAGGCCAAATGTGCATTACAGGGGGCAAGGATGAGCACGGACAGAGAGGCTTAGATAAAGAACCATTTTCCTCCAATTAAGCAATTTCACTGTCCCTAAGCCTAATTGTTCACACACAGGGATTAGGTTTGCGATGGACCTTCTCTCCATTGGCTGCCTCCCATGGGCCCATTGTCAAGCCCCGTGTTGGAGGGGAGTAAGGCCGGATCATTAAAATAAAATATGTGAGTGCAGACCGAGGTACACTTGAGGGAGCAGCAGTTGCTTTTTGGATTGAATGTTTCTCAAATGAGTGTGTGCATTTTGTGTGCAGGTTCATGAAAAAGCCAAAGATTCATCAGTTGAGGGGGGTCTAGCTTTCAGGTTTTTGCAAAGTGCAGAAGGGGAGTTGCAAAAAAGTCATTCTTCAGGGTTCAAAAACCCATATATCTAATCAGAGGATGATGACTAGTTCAGTTGTAGGTCAGCCCTAATGTTTATCCAAGAGAAAGTCTGAGGTCAGACAAAGGAACATCTATGGACCAGTTAATTGGCTGATATTGGTCATTATTTAAAAATCAGCAATCAGCCATGCCTCTAAATGACCAAAGTAGGGAAACGGATGAGGCAGAGGCTGCTATAACCAAACTCCTGTAGCTCACAATTTATGTTTAGGTGAGAATGTTCTTCTATACTGTATATTTGTACAAGTGCTAAGTTTTGTAAATGCTTATTTCAGTTAAGCAAATCCAAAAATCAATCTGTTGTAAATCACACATGGGCAGGCGTGATTTCCAAAGATCATCATCAGCCAAACTCACCTCTATCTATCACCATCAACGCTGATTTTCCAGTCGAAGCCACAAATCTGAGTTTTCAGTCACTCCAGAGAAAAAGAGTTCAACTGTCCTGTCCTCTCATCCCTCAACCAGCTGAGACAGATGGCCACCCTTCCTGATTCTGGTTCTGCCGAACCTGTCTTCCTGCTAAAAGGAAGTTTTTTACTTCCCAGTGTTGCCCACCACCCCGCCGATGCTTGGGGTTGAATTGCTGTAATTAATGCACCAGTGGACAAAGACTTTCCGCCATCTCAGTCCCTGAAATAAAACCATGGGTGTTGATGATTACCCCCCCCCCCACCCCTTCCCCGCTTCCTCAGTTTTCCATTTGCCTTTGAGATTGAGCCCCAAACTTCATCTGTGTGTGACATAATTCCGCTCAAGTCCAAAAACTGTTATAAAAGCAGCTTTTGTATGTAAAATGGTCGACTCTTATGGCATTTCCCTGCGTCAGAGAGCATAGAAAAGGCGTGTGGTAGAGGAGGATGGTGGGAAACCACACTGCACTTGTGTTTAATAATTCAAGGCAGGCTAATACCACATACTGTATGTTGCACATTGTGCCGTTCTGATGTAAAACTCACTTTGACAAGTTCTTTCATGCAGTGCAGTGTGCGGCTACAGAAATACTGCGTGTTTACCACTCGACGATGAAGACCGTGGAAATGACTACCAGTGAGTGAGATGTTAAAGTAGTGGAGCCCGTTTGAGTGTTTGAATTAATATCCCAGCGGGGTGCCGTAGCTGCTGCGGATTATGGTCAAGCTAAAAGGCAACTGAGCAGCAGGGGAGGGAGGATTACAGCGGTCAGTGAATGAGGCAGCTTGCTGTGAAAACAGGGCACCTGATGCACTATTGCATTTATCTTCACATGAGGTGGATTCCCATGGCGGATTCTTGAAAACGGCCATCGCTATTAAGATGGAAAGCTTTGAGAAATGAAATAAAACCACTGTTTTGGCCACTTTACCAATTTGATCTGAGTCAGGCAGTGGTTTGCCATCTGCCTCTTAATGGAAGTCAAACAGAGAATTATGGCCTAATATTTATGGCCTTTTTTGGATAAATGTTTAGAAAGTTCTGCTCAGTTGCAGATGAGTCACTATGTGTGCCTGAAAGATTCACGGTCGTCACTGAAATCTGTTTTGCAGTACGGTCAACATAATGTCATTGAAGTGTTTACAGATACTTCACCGGCTTTCTTTGGAATGATTTTGAAGGTAACTGCAAACTCGTAATTGCTTCTTTTGTGGCTCTGCTAAACAGGAGCAAATTGCACACGCCACAAGGTTGAAAATATCCACATGACTCAACCAATGCTCAGATGAAATGGAACTGATTCAAGCGAAATTTAAGTCAAACGTGCAAATGACAGTAAATGACTTGGCTTTTTATAACATTTTGTTCCAGTACCTTACGTGTTTTTCTGTGAAAGCTTTTATCACTAATTGTTGCCATGTGTCAAAAGAGTGACAGAGTCATTCTTTGGAACCTTGGGTGATGCGTTGGTTGGATGATGATTAGATTTTTAGACTCGCACATAAAGACAGAGCTGATAAACTCATGCTAACTTGCAAACTGACAGACACCAGTGCATACCTCTCTGTAGCCTGGCTGGTGTGTCTGACACACCGTGCATTTTTCTCCAGTTAAACTGTAACCACTAATCACCTCACAGCCTAGCTGTTTCCTGCCATACAGCACACCACTCCTAGGTCCCCGTGTTGGGTTAAAATGGTCCCCATGGGGTGGCACTTTTTATTCCTTTTTCTTTAAATGGCCTGTGTGGGACATCCCAAATCCGTACATGGGGCTTTGCTCCTTTATGGCAAAGATCAGGAGTCAGTTCCTCTGCTGCGAGGCTTCAGGTCTGCATTTCCAAAATAAACACAGACAACTCAATACTTCACTTCAGCTACCCACCCTGCCTTGTTTCATTCCCTCTAAAGCACCCTCTGCTCTGCCTGCTCAGTGTTTCTTTCATGAGAAAATTTCAGCTTGCAGAGTTTCTCAGACAATATGCAGCCATGTATTTGTCTGGGCATAACGAATATGTAAATGCAAAAACACATCGGTGTAAATAAGCTGGCACAAAAGAATGTTTAATGTTTAACAATGCGTGGATCTAGTTTAATTATTTTGATATTTAGTATTTTAGCTGTGAGTTTTGCAGAGAAATTGCTTTGGTTACAGCTGTTTTTTATTATTATTTACTTGCTTGTTTAGCAAGTAAGTTTGGTACTCAGGTACCTTGGATAACATTACAGCCACATGGTAGAGCTGAGCTATGTAGAACTGATTTTTTTTGGAAGAAAAGAAAGGGAGCAGTTGAATAAAAGAGGGGCTCCGTCAGTGAGCGTGGGGTAAATTGGGCAGAGGAGTGGGACTGATGGTGAGTTATTTTAGAGAAGGAAATGAGGGAGAGATGGGTGAGGCTTTTCTAAGATTCAAATAAGACGCTCAAGTCTGGGCCTGGACCCAGTTCCAGGTCTGGGCATATCCAGTCCTGTCAGTTTAGCTTCCAGACTTTGTCCCCTTGAACTCCTCCTTCCACACTTTTTTTCTCTCTGCCCCCCCTCTTATCCCCAACTTTCTAGGACGTCATCTCCTCTCTGTGCATAACTTCACTTCTATCCTCTCTTTCTGCTTGCATCTGCTTTGAACTTTAATCTTTCCAAAAGCTTTTTAAGCTTCATAAACAAGAAGTATATTATATAAGTGATTCTCCTTATACACGCTGTAAAAGAATGAGGGAGAGAAAAAAAGCTTTGGTCTGTGAGTGTTTACCTTCTCTGTGGTGGTTTGGGGATGTTGCCAGCACTAATTTAATTCATGTGTACTGGTGTAGTTTTTTTCTCCCCCTTTTTTTTTTGCAAAGGAGCCTTATGTAATTGGGAAATGCTTTAGGTTTGAGGTTGGATTTTAGGACATGTTTTGACCTAAGCTGTTTCTAAGTAGCCTCCCTGTTTTCATTTGATTGCTAAAGTAAAATTTGCTTGAATAGCGACTGCCACACTCTTCAACTCTATCCCTGCTGCTTGTTTTCTTGAGTTTTAATTATTGGTAGTCAAAGTTAGTTAGAGGACGAGTATACAAGTTTGCATTGAACCATCACAACTTCAACTGTGAAAAGGTTATGAAAAGAAATAATATCTTACCTGCAACAGATAGGTCTTTGAAGTCTAGCTTGACGGGCTAATGGCTAGTCTGAACTGTTTTATTGTCAGTCCAGTCAGAACTACATAAATTATTTCTCCTAACCTTGAGGGTTCAAAGCGCTATCTACAACAGGTAAGATATTAATCGTTCATTATGCTTCCACATTTACTGTATGCCAATGTCAATTTATAAAAACAACAGAAGTTGATCAAAGTGCTTTAAGATTAAGTCAAATGAAAATAAGAACCTTTTTTTTTACCAATTTAAATCAGAAATTGGCTCTAAGTGGTTCTCAATCCTGTTTCCATCAGGCTGCACAAACAGCGTGTGTCAACAAATTTAAATCAAGAGTTTAGCCTGGCTATATTATACAGCATTATAGCTCAACTATGTCTGCTGCCATCGCAGGCGTCCTCCATCTGTCTGTTTGCATCTGCCTCTCTGCTCATCTCTCTCTTGGATGGAGCTGCAGAAGATGAAAACTGCAGGGTGGAGCTAGGATGCAGAAATACAGGGGGGTGTGGGGACGGAGACAAAG
Organism: Anablepsoides cearensis; assembly: GCA_032275365.1. NCBI lineage: Eukaryota > Metazoa > Chordata > Actinopteri > Cyprinodontiformes > Rivulidae > Anablepsoides > Anablepsoides cearensis. Next base: position 10,577,024 of record JAUBOC010000019.1, on the reverse strand, counting down.
GGGGAAAGAAGGAGAGGAGATAAAAGATTGTCATAATGACACTGTCTTTTCGCCCATCCGCGGTGGGAAGTATCTCTGAGCTGAGGGTTACCCAGAGAAAGCGAGGCGCGTCATGTGAGAATGGAGGGAGGACGCAGGACTTGCTGTGGAGTTGGCACCACCTCACGAGGAAAAGACAACACAAGCTTTGTGCGAACATGTGTGTAATCACAGGAGAGGGAAGCAGCAAGGCCTAAATGGAGGTATGGCTAAGGGTATAGGGGGGGCACACCCAGATTTAAAAGTAGTAGAAGTTCTAAGCGACCCCCATGCCGCTCACAAAAACACACATTACGTTTCTCAACTAATTGCTCTCCTCTGGTTTGTATTTCTCTCTTTTCACTGTGCTTTGGTTTGGGATGCTGAGTGATGTAATGCTAACTTTTTTGTTATTCTTCCTCATGGTTGGTGATTTGGGGTCTCTCGTTCTTTGACAGAGATAGGAAGGAGCCCTCTGCAGTATCTAAGACAAAAAAAATGAAACACTGCAGAACACCTTGCCCCCAGTTTCTCAGAGTCCATGTTGCATAAAGTTGTTGTTGGAATCATATTACTGCCCCCCACCCCCCAAACACACACAAACTGGTTATTGAATAAGACGACCCACTTCCCAGATATTTCACTTTGCACACTTGCTTTATCGATTCTGCACGTAGAGAATAAGAAGTGTCTCGGGTTGGTGTGTAAATGTGAAAGAGGTTTGTTTCTCATGCGTGTGGTGCCATAATATCCCCGTCCAGGAAATGACTCTGAGACAGACTCACCCCTCCCAAAGCTGGAGCGGTACCACAGTGCTCTGAACTAGTCTGAACTCTACAGCAAACAGCCCAGCAATCCTGCAATAATATACGTGCGGTACAAAGCCTGCATGAACTGTGTGTATTCTGATCTCTAAAGGTGCAGCTGGGGGTGTGGATTGCATTGATCCTGCTTCTGTAAAAAAAAGTACGGTTCAGCTTCACTGCTTTTGTGCAGTTTATATAAAGCATTTTACAAAAACTGCATTCATCCTATAGCAGAGAGAAGGGAGAAAAAGATTTTAGACTTTTCTTTAAAGTTAGAACTGCTTAGAACCGGTTGTCAAATACAGCTTCCAGTGTTGTGCAAAAGTCTTGAGTCTCCCCTCACATTTTCATTCTTTGTCTCCAAGGAGCCAGACTTTTTTTTTCTGTAACCTTTTAAGGTGTTCTGGATCGATATTTCTTCAGGTGTTAACACCAACAAAGTGATTCAGAAAGAGCTATGAACAGAAACTAGGTTGACTTTTCAGCTTCAGACCCACAAAATAACAGCTGCTGAGGCTTGTGACCCCAAATAATACTGCTTATGGTTAGCAAACTTTGCTAATAACCATATTTACGAAGACGTATTGCCAGTTCTAACAATATTAACTATGATTGGGGCGGCTGTGGCTGGTGGGTTAGGGGAGTCGTCTTCCAGTGAGAGAGTTGGTGGTTTGATTCCACTGCTATTCAGTCACATGTTGACGTGTTACTGGGCAAGACGCTGAAACCCCCACTGCCTCTGATGTGTGTCCCATGAGTGACTGGATGTGATTTAAAGCACTGATTAGTCTCTATAGAATGATCTGCAGTATCTAGATTAGCTTTGTAGAGACATGTAGTAGAGTGATGGGTAAATGAGGACACAGATTATATTGTAAAACACTTTGAGCATCCTGGATTGATAAAAAGGCACTATATATTTACAGTTCATAATATTTTTTTAATATAGGATTACTGTATGGTGTACACATTCCACTAGCAATCTGTTCACGTTTATTTTGAGTACTGGTGAGCATCTAAATACAGGTTGTTTTGCACGGTGTGGTCCTGACCCCAAATGTAGGAACCATCATAATAAATGATCCAGTAGATGACCAACTTTTATAGTATGTCATTTTGAAATGTGTACTGATGGTTAATGCATCTCTCAGGTCCTGTGTCAGGTCTTTGATATATTTTTTCCCCCTCATTTTTGAAAGCTATGCTCCAGACAGTATTTTGGGTCTGACACTTCTTTTATCATGATCAGGTGCCAGGCCTGGACAGAAAACACAGAGAAAAACAACCAAATAAAAAGTTTAAAAATCTCTTAGAAAACCAGAAAACTTTTGATAAAGTGTGGCTGCCTCTAAGTAAAATGTACGTGAGCCCAAGCCATTTTCCTAAAGCTCAAATCTTACATGGAGTTTTTTAGGGAGTGGCCACCAAAGCGTTCAGTTTCTGTGTGTAAGCTGAGTAAACCTGGTATTTTAAAGAATCAGGCAAGTGCCTGTGCTTTGCATTCCTGGCCTGACCCTGTACTCGTTTAGGCTGCAAATAGGGAAGGTCTGCTTCTGCAAATCTGCCAAAAGCTTTGTCCAATGTGTTTTGTGTGTTTATGGTGTGTTTGCATATAAACACACCTGCACATGCGTGCAAGTTTTTTAATCGACGAAGCACTTTATAATCTTTTAAAGCCCCTCCAAGGTGCAATAACCTCAGGTTCACCATTGTTTAAGTGCATTTTCTTTGATAAGATTAGTCTTTGCTTGGGTGCACCTAAAGAATGCAGCATACCACTGCATTGCACACACACATATGCACGGTCTATCTTTATGGGGACATTGCATTGACTTCCATTCATTTATACAGCCTAACTCTGACCCCTTACCCTTAAACCTAACCTAATCTCAAGTCACACCGTAGTCCTAAACCTAACCCCCAACCCACTAACGGCATTTCCACCCCACTTAGGTCCCCATAAGTACCAGTTGGTCCCCACAAGTGGGGCATACCTGCTTGCGCACACACAGTGCTAACGTGTTATCTGCACAGTTCCACCAAGGTGAATTGGAAAAAAAGGAAGTTGTTGTTTAAAGAAGTTCAAACTTCCAGTGTAAATCTAAGAACTGTACCACCTCCACAAACATTACATGAATATCATCCTGCTGTAATGTTAATGTCGGTGTGAGTCAGCTGGAATGACAGCGTTTAGTGTGGGAGTAGCAAAGAGCTGTCACTTCCGAAATACACATCCAGCGATCTGAGCAAAACAGACACAGCTGGTTGGTGGGCTGATGAGAGGAGGAAAAGCTGAGATGTTTGTGCAATTTGATCATCAGCAACTTCTTTGAGGAGTTTTATTATTATTATTATTATTGATGAATCTTACATTGTACAAAAAAACACCACTGGTTGGCCTGAAGTTCAGATGTGAACAACTGTAAAAGTTTTATTAGGGTATTTTTTGCTTATATCCCCCACAGCCTCTGACTTTTTCCCTCCTCCTCTCTTTGGCTTTCTTCCTTCTTTTCTTTCGCCTCCCCACCTCCCTTCTTTCCTCTCCTGTTGCTTTCCTGCCGAGCGTGGTGGGGCTACGCCCCTGCTTGGCTGACGACCCGACTCCAGACCCCATGATTGCACGCAGGAGTTGGAGAATTGCATCACTGCCTGTGGGGGGAGAGGCCACAGGAATTGATTTGGGGGTGGGGGGGTGGGGTACAAAAAGACATAGGGGAGACAGAGGGAAAGTGGGAGTAAGTCGAGAGGGAGCAGAGATGAGCCAGGTTTTTGTTTACATGGATATGTGGGAGAGCAGAGATTAAAAAAAAAGTAGGGAGTGAGGGTTGTAGGGAATGTCTTCCCTGCTGGAGGCTGTGAGGATAAGCAGAGTTATTGGAGGTTAAAGTATAAGTTAGGGTAGGGATGTCAGTCCTTTTTTTTTTTCTCGGTTTGTAGTCCTCATGCTGCGTTCACTGGTTCCTGTTCCCCACTAAAACACAGTGATGTTGTGAAATACCTCACATTATAGTAACATTACTCACTACACTTCAGTACTGTTGTGTGAAGTTTCAAAGACATTACTATTGGACTTCATCGCCATCAACACGGTCATTATTCTTTGATTGCTATCCTGAAAGGATCTGCACTGTTTTTTGTTATCAAAAAGTCAAGTCGTCCATTCAAGCTGGGATGAAACCAAAGCAGGGACTGAAAACACATGTGGCTGCACGTGGGCTCTCTGCCACGGCTCATGATGGACAGTGTCGGGTGACTAGTGTCTTTGCTTCATCCCACCAAACAGCCAAGTTCTCCAGCTGCTTCTGCTTCTTTTTATTTATTACATCGAAATGACTCAGACTGTCCCTGTACCACAGGTAGTCCTGTACCTGTGAGACCCTACTAGTTTGCAACCAGTTCCTGTTTATTGCAATCATGCGTAACGTCAGCGTCGGACAAAATTACGCTTTGCATAGACTGGTTGATTCGCTTCAAATTAGTGGATGGAAACATGGCTAATTCACATTTCTTTTTTTTTTTATCTTCTCTACATTTTAAAAATTTGCTTAAAATTTGCATTACAATTGGATGGAAACATGGCAGTTTTTTATTTAAAGTACATTTGTTCATAATCTAAGAAATTACAGGGTGAAAGAAAAACATCCATCCATCCATTCATCCATCCAGCCAGCCAGCCAGCCATTCATCCATCCATCCATCCATCCATCTATCCATCCATCCATCCATCCATCCATCCATCCATCCATCCATCCATCCATCGAGTCTCTGCAGTCACAGGAGTTTCTTATTTTGTAGGCGTAGTTGGCCCAAGACATGATCGGTCAGATTGACGGTGGGGTTTGAAGAAGCTGGGGCAGCAGGGAGTAGCTTGGTCGTGTCAGGCAGGAAGCACCTATGTTTTTTAAGATTAATTTTAGTCAAAACATGAGACAGGAAGGCGCTAGCTGCACGAAATTGGAACGCCGTACACATGGAGGGATGTGTAACAATTTGGCGCCATCAAAACATCCCTAACAAGCCTGTAAAAAGATAGTTAAAAATTCATTTGAATATGAATTTTTAGCAGAGTTGTATGTACATTTCGTATTTGTATGGTAAAAAAAAAAAAAGTTTAATTAGGAGTTTCTTATATGCCTTTGGGGTTTTTGTCATTCAAGACCAAACTGATTGGTTAAAGGGTTAGGGGCATTTTTTTTCATAGTCAAAAAAGATAATGGGAAGATAAATACTTCCTGGTTACCGGAGAAAAACATTGCCCTATTAGACACCACAAAAACATATACTCCAAATGTTTTGACGGCATGAACAAGCTTGTACTTTGTTCTGCTCAGATATGTGTTTTCTTAAAAGGCAGTCAAGTCCATGTTGAACTGATGAAAACAAAATGATGGAAATAACTCTAGAAAAGAGGATGTTGCAAACATTGCTTTTCACTCAGTTTGGTCAGCTGTAGACACAAAAATGGCTGTTTAAAAATGAAACATTTCTCAAAAAAGTCACAATTAGATGTTGAACTGACACAAATGCTTTTTTTTTCTTAGAAATTAGTTATTTTTTGTTTGTTATATGGATTTAAAAATACAAAAATTTGCATGTGAGGAAATCAAAAGTTTTTAAATTTGATGACATTTTTTATATATGTATATCATACTTGTACTTTTTACTGATATTTCTTATAAAAGGATGTTAAATTAAGTACTGAACATACAATGATTATAACATAAAAAGCACATGGAGTAGTATGAACGCCCTCTGTAATTGTAAATTTGTAACTTTTCACATTTGGATTTATTTTATCATTATATAAAAGTTTTGCATAATAACAAATATTTTAAACCATTGAGTTACCACTTGAAGCATGTGCTGCTCCTTTTTTCCTGTCTCTTTTTGACAACAAACCACAGCGCGACCCGCCCTCCTCGTTCTGCGCCTCCCTCCTGGCACCTTCCCTCTCTCTCCCTGCCTTCTGACTGGAATTCCTCCGTGTCTGAAAACTCTGGCTGGAGGCCATCAGTAGCTCGCTGAGAAGCTTCCTGTTGCACTCTCTCTTTACTTTACTAAAATCTATCCCTCCTTTTTATTCTTTCCTTCGTGTACTCCCTCTTTTCTCCTCTGTTCCTTGTTTCGTCTCATCTTTCCTCACTGGCACCGCTCTCATTTTCATTCCCTGTTAATTTATTTCTCTTCACCTTTTAAGACAATGAAGTAAAAACTGGTAGTTTAAGCTCATTGCTCTGTTTGTTGCAACAAATTATTTCACGCGCTTGTTTCTCTGTACTTAAGTCATTATGGCTCCAGCAGTCCACAAACTGTTTTCCCTCTGTAGCTCTTCCCCCGGGGGGCTCCATGCACGCTGATATTACATAATCCTGCTTAGAGTCTGTATGTTTGCAGCACGGTTCAGAAAGGAGGCTTAGAGGTTTAAATGAGCAACATGAACAACAGATCTCAGTGAAACGTAAAATAAAAAATTAGATTTCTAAAGAAATGTGTGAATAATATTTTTTTATTCATTGACCTTTATTTAACCACACAAATCCCATGGAGATCACAGATCATTTTTGCAAGAGAGGCCTGAAGGCAAACTATTGTACATGCTTTTGGTCTGTGGGAAGAAACTGGAGTACCGGGAGAAAATCTATGCAAGCATGAGGAGAACATGTAAACTCTGCACAGAAAAATCCTAGGTCTCAACTGGGGATCGAAACCCAGGACCTTCTTGCTGTGAGGCATCAGTGCTAACCCCTGATCCATCGTTCTGCCATAACAGCACTACTTCTAATGTAATTCAAAACAGTGCTGCAGCTGTTCAAGTCAAAGGAAAATAGCATAAAAGATAAATTGAACAAAGATGTAAAAAATTAAAAAGAATACAGCAAAATAAGGGAATAAGAGGCCCAAAGGAGAAGGAGAAACTGATTTCCTGTGTAAGGAGGATGCTGACTGAGGGAAAAAAAAAAAAAATCTCCCAGCTGTCTGTCTGTGTATTTGTGTATTGGTGAGCCATCAGCTGATGAGGGATGAAGGTGGGAGGATGTGCCAGCTGAGGTGGGGTCTGTAGCAGTCAGTACCTTAAGATACGTCATCAATGACACAAGTGGAAGAAAAATGACTACCAGTAACCTTATCCAGATAGTATAACTGCATCTTTTTTATAGCTTGTGAATAAATTTTTTTACGTCAGTCTTTGACTAATTTCATTCGCGGCTTTTTTGTAAAAGACATCCAAACTCTTCATGTGATTAACAAGGTTGTGACTGGAAAATAATTAACTACATTTAAGTACATGTCCCTCAACATAGCTCACAGATATAAGCTACATTAGCTTAGCTTATTTGGTTAGTCAACGCTACAGTAAACATGACTGATATTTTTCTTAGTATTACAATATTTGTTTTCACTTTGATATCCTTTAAAACTTGTAAGTTGTGCTTTGTAAATATTACCGACCTAACAAAATGAGCCTATCTGGAACTCGGGTTGGGAAGAGAACCCAGGACGTTGTGAGGTGACAAATACCAGTAAAACATTAGCAACACTAATGACCAAGCCAGACTCGCCAACGTTTGTTGTGAAAACTGCTCTATGCCAAACCATCTGAACTTTTGGAACATCCATTCACCTGACATAAAATCATGAAATAACCCTTTCCAGCTTTGCAAAAAAAAAAAAAAATAAATAAAAAAGTAAAAAACTCTCCTTGATATTCAAACTCAGCCACATCTAATGCGAGTTCTGCCTTCAAACATGGCGGTTTTGGCTGGAAATGCCCAATATTACGCCACATGAGAACTATTGCATTATACAACATATACAGATCTTTATTAATGAATAACTCCCTTACTTTATACAGTAGATTTATGATAGGTATTTTTATTCTAAAATAATTTATGTGAGGTGCCAGCTTTTCATCAGTAATGACACCCAACAACAGAGCTCAGCAGACTCACGGTTTCTCCAGTTGTTTGTTCGGCATCAGCTTCTGTGTGTTACTCTTCGCTACATCAGGGCCAACGTGAGCTGTACCTTCTTTAAACAAGAAAACAAAATGTATCAAGGAAAACTGAATGTTTCATCTAATCTAAGAGCTGATCAGACAAATCTTGTTGTTAACGGGCAAATGTGAATCAGCTCAGTTTATTCAGGCTTGGCCTGAGCTGCTGATGTAGAACCCATCTGTCAAAGTTCAGAGGTCACACCACACCTACATCTTACTCACTTACCTTTTGACCTCAACCCTCTCACTTTTTGGACCAACAGGTCTGAATACTGGGTCTTTTCAAGCATCACTGTTAAAACCTTTAAATTACATTAACATATTTACTAAGAACTATTTTTTTATACTTTTTCTATTAAACTCTTTATTT
>JAUBOC010000019.1:10548489-10559220 GCA_032275365.1 Anablepsoides cearensis | reverse complement strand
ATGCAATTTTTGCAAACATTTTAATCAAAACACTATATTTGCCTATTTCTCCATATCCCACTTTTAGACTTAATCCTTGTTTCGATGTGATGGGTCACAAATATGAAACTTATACAACGCAAGCCTCTTGTTTCGTTGGAAAATTTAACTCGAGGGCCCAAGAACTGTATTCAGGAACTTGTAGCGTCCTGTCTTTATATCACAAGGCCTTACAAACAGGCTCCTTTTTGCTTTCTCGTTTTATACTTTATCCATTCCTGCTGGTTCTGTGGACAGGGACCATAAAGGCGACGGTCTTAGCGCTCCGTGTTAGATATTTATATGACCGTACTTTGACAGCGTGCCTCCAGCTTAGCAGTGAGATACAAACACCACGAATGAAGCACTCACAGTTAGGCTAATGTGCATGTAATACGAAGATATTTCGTTTTTTTTTTTTTTTTTTGCAGGTTGATGTGAATAATCTAAATCAGACAAGCTTGCTGAACCAAAGCAAGTGAACTCAGACTTTTCCTGGATTTGTCCAGAGGACAGGTCAGCTAAACGGAGCACTTAATGGTGTCAACTGGTTAAAGTATTGAAACCTCAAAAACTGCTGCTAACCTCTCTGCTCCTCCAGTGCAACATAATAAACTGGGAAAGAGCACTTTTTTTTTTTTGACAATCTTGTCCCCGGTTTGGGGGAGGGTGACCAACACAGACCAGACTAGTCCACCAGAATATGTGCCAGGTGTGCAGACTAGAGGCTTTTAGGATTCAGACTTTTCTGATGTCTTACCACAGACACACGGTGTTTCATCACTTGACAAATGACCGGTCATCATTTCCTCTTTCCTCACATTTCAAAGAATAGTTGAGATCTTTTAAAGTTAGGTTTTGAGGAAAGGTTGTGAGTATCTTACATGTTGGTGATAAATGCGGATGATTTCATTTTAGAGAAATAAGTTTTAATTTTGTTAAAGGCTAGTCCAGTGGGCCAGATAGAGACCATTTTATAAAACAAGTACTTTGCTGCCAGTTTGTGGTTATTCCAGCAAAAGTTGATTATATTCCTGCTAAAATGTGTAGCCCAGCTGTTATTAGCTTGCAAATAACTCAAATGCATAAACAAAAATGAATTTATAATGTAATACAAGATCTAAACAACAAAGCGTTTAAGAAGCATGCACATTAATAATGTCACTATAATCAAGAGCAATTAAAAGGTTGTAAACAGCATTCTCTTGAACCGCTCAGACGAGCAGTTAGTCTAGACAAAAAGTAATTGTATTTTCTTCAAAATGATGTCATTCACAGAGCTGTCTACATAAAGAAAAATATCTGTAGTTTGTAACTTTTCCACAGAACTCTGCTTCAGAAGATCTGAACTATTGTTTTTAAAAGCTCTGGTGTGTCTGACTCCCCCCTCTGGCAGGACGTGATAAACATCCTGACTTACAGAACTCTCCCTGTTCGGCTCAAGGATTGTCCAGCTGTTTTACCGTAATTTAATCAACACAGCCAGTTTGTGTATAAAAGGGTCTCTGTGGTGCGAGGCACTACAGTTTTATTTAGATTTTTCTTTTTTTTACTAAACTGACCTCAAACCAGCTGTCAGAAACAGGTGCTGGTCAAAATACCAGTTTTGCCTCACTCAAAAAGATCCTGTTGATGAGCTGAAAGAGACAAGAAGGATGTTCACGTTGTGTCAGAGAGGCGAGGGGAGAAGTGATTCACTCAGTGCTGCTTACAGCTGGACTGACAGGAAGCCACACGTTTCCAATCTGCCTCATTTAATCCTGTCTGAAGGAGCAAAAAAGACAAAAAAAAGTATTCTGAGAAACCTCTTATGGTTCGATTAAACACTGCACTTACTAAACAATTTATAAAATGTTGCTTTAGAGTAAGTTCCTAAAAAAAACGGTTTGCTCCTATTTCATTTTTCTGTAAGAGATTATGTTGTGGGTTTTGCTCCTGCATGTGTCTCTGCCATGCTGGAGAGGATGAGGAGCAGGAGAGTTTCTGAAAACAAGCAACCTTCCCCGTCACTCCTCTGTTTTTCCTGTTCCTGTCTTATTGTTTCATTGCCCTCTCTTATGGGGGATTGATCCACCTGTAGCTGTTTTATATTTTGTTTTTTGCTGTTGTTCAGACGAGACATTTTCTTGTGATGTTGATGTTGCTTCTTGTGTTCTGCAATGGCTGCTCTGCACTCAGCTTTCTGCTGTCCAGTTTGGGTCTTTAAGGGGGTGGAAATCAAGGAGAGCAGGAGAGATTTGAAAAAGCTCCACAAGATGTAATTTTGTCAACTTTTCGAGAGAATTTCTGTGTTTTCCTTAAATACAGACACAAATTGAAATTTATTAACACACAATTACACTTTAAAAATGTAGTAATTGTCTCCAAACGTTTCTTTTCATTATCCTTCAAGTTGCTTTGTTGACATGTCCAAATCATGATTATACAATGCAGTTATAAGCCATAAATAAACTCTTTTGTGATATTTTTAGAAGCTAATACAGTTGGAACCACTGTTCTGAGAGGCAAATATGGTTTATGTGAAGATCTGTTGGGTTAACAGATATTACATTCCTCCCTGACAATTATAGATTAAATTAAAACTGATAACGGAGATCCAAATGGTTAATCATCAAGCTTTTTTCATCTGCAGCTAAGCTCCCCTTGATGCATTTTATCTGGGGTTTTAATCCTAAAAAAGGGGCATGTCTGGACGTCCGACTGTGCAACGACTGTCAGCATAGAGGAGTTTGAGAGCAAAGAGAATGGGTGGACGGGGATAGATGAGGGTAGAGGCTGGGAGCCAGCAGAGAGAAAGAAAAGGCAAAGGATAACGGTCCTGTGCCACCGCTCTCCATCTGGCCACCTACCCAGCAAACAGTCCTCTCAGCTCTGCAGCCGCCAACTGTGCTGTGCCCAGCGTGGCAGACATACCAGCATGCAGGAAACTAGGTCACTGAACTCTTCCTGCCCTCGGTTTTTCTTTTTTTTTTTCATGCCCCTTTTAGATTAAACACCTAATTGTCCTTTCTGCAAAAACAAAATAGGGATCACAATAAAACCAAAAATAAAAGTCACCCTTCAGGTTGTTACAACACACTGAAGGGATAAACAGAACATGTGCGACCCTGCCGGTTTGTCTCCGGCTTCAGGTCGAGTTCTGAAAATAATTATTTATCCGTGAATGAACAGGCCCGGCCTGTGATGTCATCGGAAGCAGGCGTTAGGTAAGCCGGACATGGTCTCCATGGCAACAGTGAAACCCACAGATGTGGCGGCTCTCCTCCTCCTCCTCCTCAGTGTGTCTGTCTCTCCTCTGCTGGTCGAAGCAGAGACAGAGACTCAACAGCCCGGCAGCAGAAACCTGAACACGACACGGATCCTCACAGGGTCCACAGGAGTTCAATATTAAATAAGCTGTATGATCCATTAACCCTTTGAGCTCTCAGCCTGTAATAAACTGCACTTTTCCTCCCCTTGTAGACCATATAGATGTGGGGATTTTATTGTTGTTTTTTTTTCTATCTTTTTAATAGTTGTTTTGGGAACCATGAACAATTTTTAAAGGTTTGAATTCAAATATATTTTCTGCTTGTTTCATGCTATAAGTGGTACGTGTTCCTAAAGCTGTAACCCTCACACTATCATTAAGAAAAGAAAAAACAGCTTAAATCCAGGACACAAACATGAACTAACCTGGTTCGCATCTACTATCTAAAGAGGCTAGCTTTGTTGGAAGTGCCACAAAGTTGCACAAAGGGTTAATGACAAGACTAAGGCCACACAAGGCTTGTTCAAGTTATGTTTTTGCACATTTGTGAGATATTATTTCAGTATTTTAAGTTTTTTTTTCCAAGTGCCTTTTTTTATTATAGGTAAATATAGAACACTATATGAAAACAAAACAAATGATTATATGAAAATATTTTTCCTGGCATCATGTTCTGTGGTTGAACATGCAGAATTTTAGTTGTGAAAGTCTCCAATTGGTACAACATAGCTGTGTTCTCCTGTTTTAGAGGAATTTTATTACGATATTGATATAAATGTCAATGAAATCAACAAATGTTTAATAAAGTTGCATTTGATACATCTGCTTTGGTTATTGATTCCCAATTATAAATATTTAACAGCAATTCAACATATTTCTCTGCTTTTGATTTACTTTTAAGAAACATTTCCTGTTTCCAGTGTTTTATAAAAAGACAAAATATGAATAAAATATATTCATTTCATAGACTCAGGACTAATAAAAAGAAGGCTTTATTAGGTTATAATTTACAAGGGAAGGGGGAGGGACGGGTATAATTTTAATCATTTTGTTTCTGTATCCTGAGGCGGCGGTGGCGGCTGCTTCTGTTCTTGGGTCTGAATATTTAGCTCCTCGTCCAGGCGCTCCTTAGCTCGGACCACCTGAACAAAAACATTACATGAAAAGACTGAGAGAACAGGAAAGGGTAAAAAAATCTATACATCTAAATTACACATGTAAGAATTATTACTCCAAGCATATATGCTGAAAGTCATTATCCATGATTAGATACATTAATGCAGAATCTGGCATTTAACATGTATTTTTGTACTTATATTTTCTGTGTATTCATGTTCAAGCAGGTTAGAAATACTTTTAGCACATCTCTACACAGTTATGATACTTCCTTAAAAACAGCAACACTATTTTTTAGGACACAGCAGGGTTTCAGTGTAACTTTTATAATGACTTTAGTCATTCTTGACAAAAAAACAGTGACTAAAAATATTGTGACATTTAAGAAGAGGAAGAGTTGATGCTAATGTTAAACAGACAGACTGTTTTAACGCCCAACAAATAAGGCAAACAGATGTGAAACATCACCAGACTACTCGCCTATGTTGTCAATTTGTGCAACAAGTTTTCTAGTAGTCACATATTGCAACACAGTGCAATATTTGCCGCTGCATAAACAAGTGGAAATACCAATCTGGATAAGTCTTAATATTTGCATGCTTCCTAATTCATCACATTTCTTTCCAATGTACTGATCAGTATTTTCTTTGGTACTTATACTTCAGTGCTGGGTTATTCTTAAACACTATTTACATCCCATTACGGGTCATAAAAATTGATTACTGAACTACTACTTAAGTTTTAATGATACTCTCTTATTTGTGCAACAAATATCTTGTGTCTGAAAATAAAAATACTTACTTTTGATTGTAGATAAAGTGAGCCGCCCACCGATTTGTCATTGACTTTAAAAAGGTGATCGTAGTTCTGCAGGAGACAAACGTTACCGTGTTAGTGGTCGAGTGACAACGTTTGAGCTTTATCACTACAAAGATTCACACTGACATCTAGTACTGTTAATACTATAATGATTTAGTGAGAAATGTACGCAGTCAGTTTGGTTCGGATTTGCAGCCATGCCTGTTTAAAACTGCTGATCCCATTTTGAGCAAATAATACACTGTGGCTTAAGCTAATTCCACATTAATTTAAAAGTTTTAGAAAGCACAAGCGAGTTTCCACCTTCTGAATGTCTTCAGGACTGAGTGTGGAGATGTTGAGGATTTGCTGAGCTTCCTGCAGACTCATCCCGGAGATGCTGGAGGCTGCAGCTGATTGTTGACCTGGACGGCCCCGGGCCCGAGCCGCCGCTTGACTCGCTGTGGTGCAGAAATAGAACAGTGAGCCTTATAATACAAAAAAAACATTACAATATATCATGGCACCATTCATATAAGAGCCAGCTGTGAAACTATTTAAGCAGAGGTTTAAATAGGACGTTTATAAATGGAAAGCTAGGTATTATAGAAATAATGTAACAGGATGGTCTAAATATTAAAGGATGTTTCAGGCTCATACCTGCATATTCTTGCTGTAATGCGCGTGCGAAAGCTCGCCCCACCACCTGGGCTCCCATAACTATAATCTGTGCGAGATATTTCGCCTGAAAAAATAAATAAATAAAATAAAATAAACAATTACAAAGCATCAGCGTCAGCGGCGATAAAATGGTCTAAACACGACATTTTAGATGTCAGGAATTAGATATAATTATCTCTATCACATTTAGGCTGATGTAACAAATACACAACGAACTGAGTGACAATACAAGACTGAAGTTAGAAGCTAATCTAACATTATGAAACATTATTTCATCATGTTAAAGATCCAACAAAACGCCACAACTAAAACTGCGAATTAAACCGAGCGGATCACCTGTTCAAGTTGTCAGAGTCAACACCGATCACAGAATATACAATATATACATAAAATATATAACTAAACGATGTTCCTTACCATTTTTAAATACTATTTAGCCTGTGCGTCGTCTGTTTTTACATGTGTATCACTGAAGGTTACTGAAGGGTCAAAGTTGAAGGGAGAACCGACGTTCAAGACGGTTCAGATAGATTTCCGAGGTTTTTAACACTGACACCTGCTGGCGGGGAAGACGAACTGCAGTCTGCTTCTGACCAGCTACCGCGCAGTACCTCTAAACAAACTGAATAAATGCATTTCTTAGAAAGTGCCTAATTCATAGGTAAAACTAAATAATTTTTTATTCGATATTAAGAAGGAACACTTAATTCTGATCAAAAATAAAGTGTTGTTACACCAGAAAATATTACCTTTATGAATAAACATTTGTCATGAATACACAGGGACAGTAAGGGCTGAGTTCACGAAGGTGTTTATTGCAAGATGATTTAGAAAACAGTCCACATACTTTCACCATAGAAAGACAAAAACAAAAAAAACGACATCTTATTCGCTGTATAAAATCATTTTTAAAAACACAGAGCAAGGCAAGTTAATCCAAAAACACCAAACAATCACAAGTATCTCTGAGAATCACATCAGATAAACTCATTTGGCAACGGGCACCCATGTTTTAAACACAACCACGCACGACTGAACCAGCCTGATCAACCCGGTCCACCAGAGGGTGTGAACACATTTATCTTGGATCAGTCTTGGGTTTCTGGTGATATTGCTGTAGCCCTGAGGAAAGACTACACAATGGCTATTGATGCTTCCACTGAAACTTATTAACACTGTGCTGTTTGATTGTTTCCCACTCTGATCACTTACTTGTAGTCAGAGAGACATAAGAAAATTAGCTCATTTAGTCCCCTAAAACCGTCAGAATGAGTCAAAAATCAACGTAAACACTACAGACTAAACAAAAGTGTTAAAGTATAAAAAGGCCCTTTAAGACTTGCCTTGTAGGTTGTTTGGCTTTTAATGGAAAAAATAAAATTGTTTATATACCTCTACCTGTATTCATGAACGACAAAATATTAAATTCTTAACAGGACAAAAGCCCCACCGCATAAATCATGTTAAAATGGTCTTTTAAATTTTGCAAAAGAAGAAAATACATGTTGCCTTTAAAAAGGTTCAGTTTATGGTCCAACATAAAAGCTGACGACCCTGTTGTATCCTTAGAGGGGTTTTTGCACCTGAAGTTCAGACCTGTTACAGTAACCCTGTGTTTTATCTGACCAGACTGGAAGACAAAGTTGTGCTTTTTTTTTTGCAGCTTCATGAGATGAAATATTTTACAGTTAATTGTGAACCCGTTCTTATGACTGGCCAGTACAACACCCATCTACTGAAGTGGTAAACTTTAACATCTAACAACTTTGTACAAAAAAAAGAAGGATTATAATATACCTAAACACAGACAGTCTTTGCTTTATATCAGAATACCTCAGTGTTTACTATCAAATCATCACCACAGAAAAGAAAAGATGCTACATTCAAATATTCATCCAGTTATGTGTGGGTTTGGGTCACATTAAACTTTGATTTGCAAAAATCTGAGATATCTTTTTTTCTTTTACAGTGATATTTTTAAGCATTCAGATGTGACCTACTACAACTTAGTTTTGTTAAAATCAACATGATTGAAAGTGAAGTTAGATTTTCCTAGACCCTTACAGATACAATACTAAAACCAGAGTGATTGTGGTTACAAATGTACAAGATAGTTTTGTGTTCAGATGGCTGCAATGTTTGTTGATGAAGGTCAGAAGACTTCTGGTTCCAGACAAGGACATCCTGTTTAATCGTCCTGAAAGAGAGGGAGACAAAGGTGAGGAAAAGAGAAGTGTATTTACAAGAAAACCCGTGAGTCCCTGCTATTTTATTTGACTTTTTTTTGTAGGCTTGACTCTATAGCAACAGTTACAAAGTACTGCATATAATAAATGTTTAAATAGTGGTAATACATTTAATATTTAAATACCTCAAAAAAGAAACAAAGATGAAAAACACTTCTGAAAGAATCCTTTTTAAATGTATACCACACTTAGCTGCTTTTACAAAGTGTACAATGGGGAGTAATTATTGGCAAGTGTAAAGCACTCTTATTGCACTACTTAAGAAAAAATTAATTGATGTTTGAGCAAAAAAAGGTCTCATTTGTTTCTTCCTAAAAAGTTAAGAGAAAAAGTTTTTTTCATACTAAATTGACCATTTTCCCCATGTTTATCCAGACCTAACAACACTATGAATGAGCTGTGTCCTTTTCAAGGCTGTGTAGAAGTCCTGGCATCCGTTCACTCACCCATTCATCCTCATCAACACCCTCGAAGGACTCCTGAGGCAGCGGGTCGTCCAAGTTCCCCAACTTGGCCACCATGGCACTCAGCAGCTAAATCCCACAGACACATATTTAGTGGTCAGATATCAGGCGTTGTTTCTTCCAAATACTTTTTTACTTTGTCTTTATGTAAAAGAGGATAAACTGAGTGGAACTTCTGTTCACCTCCTCTTTTTTCTGTTCATCAGTTTTTTCTTCCAGGTAAACAGATGAAGGCAGGTATTTCCTCACTGGAGCCTCTTTGGGAGCCTCACTCACTGGCAGAAAATAAAAACAAAACAAAACACAGACTGAATGAAGCCCGTTCATTAAAAGAAAGCAGTTGGAGCCGTGCTGAGTCTGTGCTGCACCTGGCGTCATGTCTTTGGGCTTCAGGCTGAGCTTTCTGTGTTGACCGTTGGAGCCTGAGAGCCAGGCTGACGCCGTCAGTGCAGGTTCCCACCACACCGCTGTGTCAACGTACACATCGTCCTGGAAGAACTCTTTCTGGAGACACAAAGTGGAAAGACATTTTGTTTATTAGAACTAAACAACAAGAGGAGTAACGCAGATTATTATTATTACAGCTCACTTTGACCCGGGGAACTCTAAAAGCCACCGGCTCTATGGTGGTTTTGGTGAGCATCAGTCCAACGGCGATCTCCACATCACGAACGTTACACTCTGTTTTAGGCAGAAAAACCAACCCCTGCAGACAGAATTAGTTGTTATCTTATTAACATTTATTTGACTTTAAGCTGCACTGAAGAACTGGAGGGATCAGATATACTGAAACACATCAGATGAACTGACCTTATGAGGCTCTGGGGAGTTAAAACTGCTGCATTCGATAAAGTACGGTTCTTCAGGGACCAGCTCATAAACGTACACTCTGGTGTCACCCTGAAAAACAGAACAGTCCCAGTTTATTTTCTTCTTTGGATTAATACAAATTGTCCAGCGATGGCTGTGGAGCTTCTCACAGGGTTCCTAAAGCAAGTTTAATTTAAGACTTTTTAAGACTTTTTAATACCAACTGAAATTAAATTTAAGAGCAATTTCATAATAAACAGAAATGACGAATACATAAAACTGAAGCAGAAACTCATGAATCAAAGTATTTTTGGTTGAAGCATTCAAATATTGCTAATAGACCAATTGTTTTAATCCATATCTAACTGCTTTTTCGTCAAATATAGCAAAAACATTCTTAGCAGTCAGTTTAACGACCCAAAATTTGGAGTTTTAGGACCCATAGTGGGGTCTTAACCCCAATTTGTTTTAGATGAAACCTTAAATGCCTGTGAAATCAAAATTTGTAAAAAAAAATAAATAAATAAAATAATGCATTTTTGAAAATACAACATTATTAACATATAACAAAACAAATTTCACATTGCTCAGATGGACAAATGTTGAGATATTTGCAACTAAGTAACAGGAAGTGATGTCAAAGGGGAATGTCTGAACGTAAATATTTAAAAAATAAATGTTACCAATTATTTCAATATTTGAGATGAATTACAATCATCCTATTTACAATGTGTTAACATTTTTAAGACTTCTGAAAGATTGATTTAGACATTTTAAGGCTAATTAAGGCCTTATTTTTGGATTGATGAATTCAAAGCCTTTTAAGACTTTTTAAGGATCCGCAGGAACCCTGTTTTCATGAAGTTTCCACTCATTTTCTTACTTTTCCAGTGAGAAATGCAACATTGGTGTCAGGGTCGTAGAAAGGAATAAGAGTGGAGGGGGAGACGTTCACAGAAGTGCTGGCTACGGGTCCAGAAGAGACGGAGTCAGCAGAGTACAGGTAGAGTCCTCTTTCACTGCGACTGAAAAAGGATATAAAGCGTCAGGGATAAACATAGCAGGAATTGAGCAAACGGATTATGACTCACGCTTTCTTATAAAAAAAGCTTTTTTGTAGGAATATTTCAATCGTGACAGAATAATAAGCCAATGTTCAGTTCTACCTGCTTTACTCTTTACTATAAACTATAAAAATATGAGCATAATTTCTAGTACCTGTCAAATCCAGACACCAGGAGGTATTTGCCATCACACACCCACACAACACGAGCCCCTCTGTGGCCCTCTGGACCTGGACCCTCCTGGTGGAAAAAATAAAAAATAAAAGAAAAAAATATGTATATAT
>JAUBOC010000019.1:10535843-10548389 GCA_032275365.1 Anablepsoides cearensis | reverse complement strand
TATATAAAATATAAACTCTTCTAGATAAATTGAAAAAAAAAAAGAGTTTTGTAAAATTAAATCTAACTATTAAAAAGTCAGCTGGTTTGGGTTATAAATGAAGTCATGATGCTCATTTTTTTATTTTTCATTCTTAAAAGCTGTCCTTTTAATTTTTTTCCCCCAACTAACCAAAGAACAATTCCCATTACTTTGTACAGTGTTATCTTACATACTTGTACAGGTGCAGTGGACTTGCGAGGGTCATAGATGCGAACTTTTCCATCTTTGCAAACCGTGGCCAGCAGCTTGCCATCTGGGCTCCATGCCATGCCGAACACCTAAACATAAAACAACAGAAGGAAACAAGAGGGAAAGATGAAACTACTGGACTTGAAGAAAAATTGTTTTTTCGTAGGTTCTCGGTCACCCACCTGGTCCTCGTGTCCGGTGAGGATTTTGACCTGTTCTCCGCTCTCCAGGTTCCACATTCTGACAGTGAAATCGTAGGATGAGGAGACCAGGACTCCGCTGGCCAGAGGGTGAAACTTGATGGAGTAGATCTTTTCTGTGTGGCCTAGAAAGAGCAAACTTCAGTGTCATAATCACCTTATTCAATGAAGGGTCCCCCTGGCTGAGCTAAGTCTTCTCTCACAGTACCTTGCAAGATGAGCTCAGGCTCAGTGATGGTCTCTTTCAGTCCACCTTCTGGAACCTTCCACACTCGGATCTTAGCATCATCACCAGCTAATAAAGGATGCACACATTTTAATTAGGTAATTAGTGATTGATGAGGCTTCAATAAAAACACAAGAAATATTTAATTTGGTTTTGAACGTGTGTAATTTTCACTTGAATATTAAAAGAAAACAACCATTTGTTGTTATGGATCAACTCACCCACAGCCAGTCTATGTGTGTCAAAAGGGTCCCAAGAAAAGTCGGCCACATTTACAGAGTTTTGGATGGTGGGAAAGGCTGTTTCTGGAAGCCTGCCTGGCTCAGAGCGCTGACAAGAGCAAACAAATGTTCACACAAAAACAATAAAATACAGAAGAGAAAATAAAAAAAACATCTAAAGTTTCACTTATTTAAAACCCAGATTTTCTTTTTTCTCCACAGCAGCTGATGTACCTCAAACACAGCGATCTGGCCTCCAGAGATGGCGAGCGGCACCGCCACACGCTGACGGTTCACACAGAAGCCGTCACACTCGCCAGGTGTGGTCAGGTTGAGGTTGCGGATGTTGGTGATGTGTGTGTCCCGGTGCATCACAACTCCCTGAATGTGTCGAAACTTAGATGATGGCCCTGTGGGAAATAAGCAAAACACAACCAAAGAATCAAAAACAAAGGAGGATTATTATAAAGCTTTGGACATTGGATTTCAGGTGTGTGTGATTTTCTACCGAGCAAACTCTGGATGGTTTTTGTGCTCTGGCTGGGACTGGGACTGGGGACGAAGCCCGAGGAGAGGCCGGAAGTGGAAGAAGGAGAGCGGGACATGGCAGCGCTGCTGCTGCTGGGGGTGCTCAGAGGACTACTGGAGCTGGAGCTGCCACGAGGCTGATCCTGGAAGAGCAGGAGGGGGATAGTCAGGTCTATTATTCAAAAATAACATCCTGCAACATTAAGAATAATATTAATAACTAGAGAATTTGCATTTAAGGGTAAAGTCTTTCACGGCTGCTGGACCCAGGGCACCTGTTCTCAAACGGGTTGTTCTGTAATTTCTCTTCATGGGATCAATAAAGTATCTATCTATCTATCTATCTATCTATCTATCTATCTATCTATCTATCTATCTATCTATCTATCTATCTATCTATCTTTTTCCCTGGCCTTTAACCCTAATTAAAATGATTTTTTTATTTTACTTATTTTATTTTATTTTTATTCTCTTTTTTTCTTTTTACTTGTTTTGTTTTGAGGGAAATTGCAGCAACTTATATTAAGTATGTTTTTTGAGTTTTTCTTTGTATTATTAAATTTTTGGTATCTTATGGACAATTCTATTATTGGTTTTTATCTTTTTAACAAATTTCAATTTTATTGTAATTTTATGTGCATGTGTGTCTATGTTTTATTCTTAATGTGATGTGATTGCTGTGAAGCACTTTGGTCAACTGAGGTTGTTGTGAATGTGCTATATAAATAAAGTTTGACTTGACTTGACTTGACTTGACATTCATTAATTCATTCATTTTCTTTAAATGTAAATATTTAATGCTGAAAGATTTTTGCTGAATAGCTAAAAAAGCTGTAATTTCTCTTCATGGGATCAATAAAGTATCATTCGTTCGTTCGTTCATTCTTTTTCTGTAAAAATGCAGTGTAAATATTTAATGCTGAAAGATTTTTGCTGAATAGCTAAAAAAAGCTGAAACCAGCCTAAAATAGGTTAAAAAGAAGCTGAAACAGAAATAACTCATTTGCTGAATTAAGCAGTAAGAAGCTGAAATGACACAAAAAATGTAAAATTAGCTGAAAAAAAAGCTCAAATTAGCTGAAACACAGAAAAGAGCTCAAGTTAGCAGAAAGCAGCAGAAAAAAGAATAAAAAGCTTAAAACAAAGGAAAGAAACTAAAAGATGCACAAAAAAGTTGACATTGGCAGAAAAATAGCAGAAAATCAGAATGGTTGCTAAAAAAGCAGAAAAATGTTAAGAATAGCAAAATAAAAGCTAAAGGAAGCTAAAGTACAAAAGAGTTAAAAAACACAGAACCAGAACAAAAGGCAAAAAGTACAGTAGGGTTTTAAGGATGCTGAAGACATCTCAAAATGTATAAATTGCTGAAGTAGCAGAAGCGTTAGCCGAAACTTCCTGAAGGAGCCGAGTTGTTAAAATTGTAGAATGTAGATTGTGGAATGAGATACGTGCCGAAAAACATACAGAAGAAAAATGGATCTGGATAATGTGACTGCCTGATAAGCATTCACATAACAACAAATAATCAAAATAAACTCGTCTCTCACCTCTTTGCTCCCTCTGCTGCTCATGTCCTTCTTGCCTGCTGATGGTTTTGTTGGTTGTTTGGGCCGTTTGTCTGGATTGAGGCTGACTTTCTCCACCTGAAGACAAGCAGAACCAGATGCTTGAGCTGCCTGCACCGTATGGAGTGAGTAACGCGTGTGTGTGTGTGTGTGTATGTGTGTGTGTGTGTGTGTGTGTGTATGTGTGTGTGTGTGTGTGTGGGGTGGGGGTGTTCCTGTTACCTGCTGGTTCCCTCCCTTCCACCACTCCTCAGCAGACATTGCTGGAGTTGGTCCCGTTGTGTCTGGGAAAAGGTCTTCATGAAACTCCTGTCCTGAATGCTGGAGGACAGGGCGTCACAGTGCATTGATTATCATCTAATTTCCCTCTGGGATCAATCAATTATTGTTTTTTTAATTGAACTGATTAAAAAAGGCCACAAGAAGAAGTGAATCAGCTCCACTGATCAGGCGTCTGCAGTGCGTGGGGGCTCGCCTACCTTACGAGGGACTTGGTAGCTGACTGGGACGATGCAGCTGTCCGTCAGCTGGAGAACTCGCATCACTTCGCAGGACATGACGTCCAACGCCAGCTTGGGTACCATGGCGACACCCCGTGTGGGCGCATCAGTTAGACAGTGGCTCACTAAGTGAGGTAAAACAAAATCAGAAAGACAATCAGCCTCAAAGGAGGCTGTGATAATCTCTAGATAAAAGTTCTGGTTTTACCTTGAGATAAGAAAGGTTCAGAGGAGGAGACTTCAAAGCAATCAATCCCAGTGTCCCCCTATAAACAAAAATATATATATAATTTTTACTTAAAATAATCAAGTCAATTTATCACAGTAATGATGTAATGCAAAACCAAACAAAATAATAATTAACAGCTTACAACGCCAGCAAGTAGGAGTAGACCAGTGTCTTCATCAAACAGAGGAATTAGGATCCTGGATTAAAGAGATAAAAGAGGAAGAGTAAAAATGAGTCACTTAAACTTTCATGTTCTGACTGTTTAAACTTCTGTCAGAGGTGTTGTGGGCTGACATTTTACAAAAATGTCACTAGGTGGTGCAGTTTGTTCAAATTTAGGCTAAAAAATGCACCAACATGACTTCAGACAATTAGAGAACGCTGCAACCTTTTTTTTATCAATATAAATCAAAGTAAGAGATGGATCTATTCATTCCATAAAATAAAATTAATAATGAAGGCAAAGCTTAAGGGGGCTAGACCTTCAGAGCCAGAATAATTCAGTGATCCTGTGCAAAAGCTGCAACCAATACTTAAATATTTCACAGACCGTTAGCTTGAGTCCTCTGTCGTTACTAACATATTGATCTAATGTTTGTTAAAACAAAGAGCTCAAGCCCAAATGCATATCATTCTTAACTGGGGACAAAAAAGAAAGGTAGCAAAGTTACAACACTGAGAGGTGACACATGACTAATTGGTGTTTTTTCAAAGATGAATTTTCTGTCACATAAACCTTTTAACAGTATCTCAACCCTTCATCAGCACAAGCCCGAACAGGCCCACTGTCACCTGCTTCCTCTCATAAACTAAGGGGATTGGAGGCTGCAGAACGCAGGGATTTAACGAGGAGAGGACAGTTGAGCAACCAAACAGGAACTATTTCTACAAACGCTGCCAACTCTCTCGCAGGCTGTTCTACAATCGTTTCTCTCCCCCTAATAAAAACGGCAAAAACAGAAGTGAAGGGTGGCACTTCTAGTGATTGGCTCATGATGATGACCTTGAGTTATGCTTCTATTTCAGGAGAACGCCGCTCGAGACTGACAGGCTGATGTAATGCTCCAAGTCTGACATTATAATGACAGAGTCGGCTTGGGTACGATGCTCACTACACACACACACTGACACAGGAGTGTTAGCTGTGAGTGGATGATGTCATGGTAAAGTTAAAAAGCACGAGTCTAACTTGTCACCACTTTATCTGCATAACTTGAAACGAGAACTTTGTGTCTGTCATCGCCTCGGATCGCATCCTCTTCTCAGTTGACAGGGACAAGAAATCTGATATTATCAACGTGCGACCTTTTTTACAGGAATGCCTTTTGTTTGTTTAAGGCATCTAAAGAAAATGGCTCATAAACTCAAGGAATGAACCTGTTTACACACAGCAGATAACTAAGCAGAGGACATATTTTAAATGATACCTTTAAGCACTTTGTTAATAACACCCTGTCACAACAAGATATAATTTACTTACATTTCTTTAGTTGTATAAAAAAAATACAAGACAACACAGTTTGACAAGTATCAAAAAAAGATTTTTAATGAATTGACTAAAACAAGCTGAAAAAGCCAGACTTTTATCACTTCTTCTACTTTAAAGTGCCTGTGACATCAAATTTTTGTAGTAAATATTGAATGTATATTTGGAAAGATGACATTGATAACATATTGTCAAAAAGATTTCACACCGCTGAGATGAACAGTTGTTGAGATATTTGCATGTGAAGTAACAGGAAGTGATGTCAAAGGGGAATGTCTGCATGTAAACAGAGTGTTGCTAAAATGCCTGACAACACACATTGTAGATAAGAGTCGGATGTTTCTTTAGATTAATTTAATCACTATCACAGAGAGATAAGAAGGAGTTATAGTTCAAATAATATTGTTTAAATAAACAAAAACCAGGAGGTTTTCTTTCTCAAAGAGTTCCCCTTTGATGTCACTTCCTGTTTCACCTTAGCTGAGCCAAATTTAAAAGAAAATATGCCAATTATGTCACATAAAGGGTAGAATCATGTGTATTATGCCAAGTTTCTTCAATATAAATATATTTTCTTTGACTTTTTGTATTTCATGGATATGCACGTCACAGGCACTCTAACTCTTTTTTTTGGCTTCCACCAGGTGAGAAATCAATTAAAAACTGAGCCTGTATCAAAACCTCAGTCTCAACTCAACCCCCTCCTTCCCCAAGGCTTGTGAAGACAGCGAGGGGCAGCCACGCTTCGTTAGGTCCAGTCTGTGTTCCCATGTCCACTCAGTCCACAGGGATCCCCCTGAACACCTCCATTCCCACACCGCTCTCCTCCTCCTCCATCCCTCTCCACCTTGCCTCTGGCCTGAGCTCTCGCCGCGCCTCCGATCCAAATTAGTTCTCCAAAATCGCCTAAACCTCCTCCGAGGTCTTATCTCCGGGTTTTCTCACAGTAAACGGACAACAAGTCAAACAGCCACATAATAAGAGCGGAGCTTAATTACTGATAGTGGCCTCTGTTTACTGTTGTTTTCACGCTCCGCCTCACCTCCGGCCTGTTTTCCCACACAGTAAAACACATGTACGCATGCATGTGCACACTTGCACACAGGGGGGCTAATGATGCTGCCTGGTGATGTGCGGGTACATGCTTTTAAAGTGGCTGTGACATGCCTATCCTTCAAATACAAAAAGTCAAAGAAAACATCTTTATACTTAAGAAAATTGACATAGTACAGATTATTTTACACGTTTTGTCACACAACTGGACGATTTTCTTTTGAATTTGGCTCAGCAAAAGTGAAACAGGAAGTGACATCAAAGGGGAACTCATAAATAAAATAAACTCTCTGTTTTTTGTTTATTAAAACAAACGTTGTCTCTCTTTGATAGGGACTCGAAATAATCTAAAGAAACATCAGAATCTTCTCTACAGTCTGTATTGTCGAGCTTTGTATCAGGGCTCTGTTCACATGCAGACATTCCCCTTTGACATCATTTCCTGTTTCTTCACATGCAAATATCCCAACACTGTTCATCTCAGCTACATGAAATTTGTTTTGCAATATGTTGCCAATGCTACCTTTCCAAAAATGCATTCATATTTATTACAAAAATTTGATGTCACACTTTAACATCAGCAGATTGCAGACAAATAGGGTTTATTTTACACAGATCTTTGTCACATGGGCTGATTATAAGAAAAAAAAAAGGTTTCGACTTCATTCAGGAAAAGCTGTAAACAGTGTTGAAACCGGTCCAGCCTGACACACTAATCCAGATAAGAACTTTAATACAACAAGTTTCCCCACATGTGACAAATTAGAAGCTAACATGAAAAATAAGACAAAAGTGGAAACGTTTTTCCACTTGAGACCTTCTAATATCCCGACACGTTTCAGGTCCTTCCAACACTCTGCAAAGAGCGGTACGATGATCCAAGAATCCCCCCCTCCATAGTTTCCGTCTGTCACTGCCCCCCTCTGCTCGCACCGGAGTTTACACAAAACAGAAAGCAGAGCGAGCGGGACTCCTTTCACGTCTGCCATCACCTCGCACGGACCCCAACCAAGATCGTAAATGACCTTCTGCTCATGACAGCAGCCATCAGCACCAGCAGATATGACGGCTCTATCCGTGTGTGCGTTTGTGTGAGTCTGAAACAAACCACGTAAATTGGGATTATGAGAATGTGTTGGCATTTAATAATGTGTGAGACGGGGGGAGGGGGGGGAACAAAAAACTTACGAAGCGTCAGAAAAATGGACAAGTGGACGACAGACATTTACAGAGATGAGGTGAATATTGCTGGATATCTGCAGCTGGATAAATCTTACAAGTTAATGAAGTTCAGCTGCGCTTGTTTTTCATCTGCACCTCTTCAAGAGAAAAAAAAAACTAAAATCCTCAGCTCTTCAATCAGATGCACACATGTCCCAGTATGAATACGTATTCATAAAAATGCACTCAAACCAACACATTAATCTGAGCTTGTATCAGACACATACAGTAATGTATGCATATACTGCATGTAGATGATGCTAATGGAAGCAGCCTGTTGAGGTATAAGGTAAATGGTTGATCAGTATCAGTCAAAGGGACTTTTCTCCGCTGTATCAGATCATGACCTTAAGCTTGGCCCGGCCTTACTAATAAAAACACAGACTAAGACACGTCCCAATAAGCTCCAGATGACAGGTAGTGAGCCAGAAAAAAGAAAGAACAGAAAGAAGACAGGCTTTAAGAAATACGTATGTCTGAAAAAAAAATAAAAATGATGTCAAACCTTTGCTTTGATCCAAAATATTCTGTGTGCAGAGTTACAATATATGGTTTTAATTTACTCCTCGGTACTTGGTTCTTCATCACACTCTTCTCGTTATCAATTTCTGGATTATGTAACCCCCGTCAGTGAGAGTGAGAGCAGCACTATCAGAGGGAGGAGGGTCTGCTGAACCGTGAACTCCATCAGACCTCCTTATCACCCCTCCTGATTCCACTATCAAAGTGTTTCTGCTGTTGCTGATGGGAACTCTCTATTTTATTTTTACTTAACCTTTATTGGTACAGGTAGTCTCATTGAGAGACGCGACTCGTTTTCAAGTGAGACCTGTTTTAGACAGACAATATGATTTACAATGTAGCAATTAAAACAATATAAACAGCAAGTTAACTAGTTAATCTGTGGATAATTACACTAAATCACAAAGATATTTAGTGACTCAAGACTTGTGCAAGTCTTCACTCACTAATTTATATGTGCAAAAAAAATTTTCACTATAATAAGTAGTACTTTAAATTAAAAGACAACTGTCTCATTTTGTAATATTTATTTTTCAGCTTTTGAAATGTTATTTCCAAAAAGCTTTTAATGTTTCAAAATATGAAATAAAAGATTATTATCTAGAATCAAAGTTAAAATAGTTTAATGTAACTTTAGATGCTAATCTGACATTTTTTTAGTTAAGCATGAATTAAATGTTAAGTGCCAGAGAAACAATGTTGCTAATTATCAACTCTTTGAAGTAATGCAATTTAGAAAAAACTACAATTTCTTTCACTTAATAAATCAGTGGCAATACTAAAATGGCTAAATCTATTTTTTAAGTGACACTGCAGCCATATTTGCATATTAGGAACACTGCACTTGAGAAAAGTCACACCTTCAACTAGTTCCAACATGTTTCTATACTGACAATAATATTACCAGGCTTATTTTGAGCATGTCTCCTCTGACAAGCACTTCAGTTTAGCATCAACACAAGCAATTAATTGCATCTTACACAAATAACAGATCAAGTTTAAAATCAGTTTTGCAAATCATAACCAAAGTTATTAAAATGTATCCTCTGGCTGACATTATTTTCTGGAAAGCGTACCTAAAGCGTACCTGCACTGCTCATCCTAAAGACTCTGCTTTTTGGAGTTTTTTTTAATTGGATAAGAAGGGAGTATCCACAAACTGGAGTTAAAACAAAACCTTATATCGCTGTAAACA
Organism: Anablepsoides cearensis; assembly: GCA_032275365.1. Classification (NCBI taxonomy): domain Eukaryota; kingdom Metazoa; phylum Chordata; class Actinopteri; order Cyprinodontiformes; family Rivulidae; genus Anablepsoides; species Anablepsoides cearensis. The sequence continues at coordinate 10,539,212 of JAUBOC010000019.1, read as the reverse complement.
TTTTAGTCATTTTTATTACAGCTAAAGAGATGTAGCTCCAACTTCAAAGTGTGACCATATACAGACAGTCATTTTCACATTCATCACCTGGTTATTAGACAACACAGCAAAGATGACTTATTTAGCAGACGTGCTGTGGTGATGAAGTGTCGGCTCTCCTTTTAAAGAACGACCATAAAACCTTAAACTTATTTCTGGACCCGCTATCTGATGAAGACCACATTGATTTATTCTTCTGATAACCTTCACTTCTTCCTGTCTTTGTGTTTCCAAGGACAGAACACACTTTCATTTTCTGTGCCATCATTCATGTGTGAAAGAGCTGGACACAGCTAATGGTCTTATCCTCATTTACACCGCAGGCCCAAAGGTGTTAACATTATCTCAACAATGGAAGGACTGGAGCAGAGTAATCCACTGATATTGAATGGGATCGCTAACAGAATAACTGCTAACTTGTCTCCAGGAAATAAACTTCAAAGTTAGCGTTTCTGTTTTAAAGGAATGTGAGTTTAAAAAAATGTGAGTAAAAATTACAGAAACATATGATTTAAGTAAATATGGTTCAGCTCTAATATAAAATGCTTTTAAGTGGAAGCAAGCCAGCACAAACAGTAAAATGTGCAAAAAAATACATAAAATAATCAACAAAAATAAACATTTTTATAGTTATACACTCTGTGTCGCAGTAGCTCAGTGGTCAGTGTTCCTGCCTTGTAATTCTGAGGCTGCAGGTTGGAGCCCAGGCTGCATCAAGAAAAAGCATCCATCATAAAACAATTGTCAAATCCTCTGAGCCAGTTTGTTCACTGCAGTGATTCCTGCATAAGAGAGCAGCCAAAAATAAACAATATAAAAATTGTACCATCTAAACAGGCTTCTTTTCACAGCAAGAAAAAAGAGCTCAAATATGTGGTTGAGAATTTGCCCATTTTAAGACAATGGGCAAATTGATACATGCGCTTTTTCTGCTGTAGCTGCCTAAACATGACCAAATAGCCAGAGAAAACAAAAGCTGTTAAGGCTCTCTCAAAAATCTAACATTTACTGTTATCAATTAAAGAGACAATAAACTCACTGTGGCAGTTTTTGGTGACTCTTAAATGAAAGAGGAAAAGGCAGAAATCAGTCAGTTGACAACTAAATGACAAGTCATGGATTACATGGGCAATGGGTTAATGAGCAATTAAATTTGAAAATCAGAGTTTTTTTCAATAATTGAGTTTATGTGTTTATATGATCCTTAAAAACTTCTTTATTCTAATTAAAACAAGCTGTACAATGTTCACTTTGTGAGCTGAAATGTACTTCAGTCTGGAAAAGTTTTTTTTTTTTCCACTGAGTGACTTTTTTGTTTCCACTATGTGTTTTTAATAAGTGTTTTGGGTCTGCTTGCCGAGCTACCTTCAGTAGCCTGTTCATTAGAAGGGAATTAGGTTTAACGCACTGCGTTCCTGAGAGGCAAAGAAAAGCGGGGATTGTCAGTCGAGGGGCCAGCTGTGGCCGAGTCTGAGCCACGGTCTCTGAAGGGCTGCTAAGCCCCCCCCCCCCCCCTTCTATCCACTTCATCTGGTCCCCTTTGACCGGCACACTTAGACGAGCACAACTAGTGGCACACAGGCGCACATGCAGAATTTAATTAAACTTGGGCTCGTCATCAGGTCTGCACTGACCCGTCTCACAACTCCCCTCACAAGCAGAAAACTTCTGAGTCTGTTCCTGGCTTCAAGAAACAGAGCAATGCTTCATTATAAGTTGTCATCTGTGTAGCTTCCTCCTCACATAGATTAAAAACCTTGGTTATTTTGGTTAACCGGTCCACAGAACCAGACAATGAGCCTTTGACATGTTCATGTAGAAAAAAAAGACCCTTTCCATGTAAAAGCTAGAACAGTGACTGCTGTCTGACCGCATGATGGACAGAGCATCTGCTTTACATAATGCAGGCATTAAAAAAAACACACAGAGGAAACACAGGGAAGAAAACCACGGCTTCGGCTAGTTTGACAGATATTTACACACCACCATCCAAAACACACACAATTCTACTTATTTGAGAGATATTTGAGAAGTAACACAAATTCATGGCTTGGACAAAAAAAAAAAACTCACATGTACCCCCAAACTAAGATGCTTTAAATGTGTGGTAAACTGGTCCAGACTGGCTCAGCTATAAAACAGCCAGGTCACTGGTCATAAACTGGCAGGAGGGCCCCTTCCCCTGACATTCAGGTCTGAGCGGAGTTGGGAGTTTTGTAGAATGCGGGTGGGCACTAGGAAATCACGGTATGCAGGAACTGTAAGAGTAAGTCAGGGGTGTTAAAAGTCCTAATGGGAAACATAATTCCTTTACATGCACGTTAGGAGCGATGGTTCGAGGCTAATGATGGAAATAAACAGCAGTGCTGGAAGGTGTTTTGCTTTGTATCCCTGTTGTCTGCTCTGCATGTCTATATCTGGGAAGTGCTGATGACTGAGGAGTCCTGGAAGAGATGCGTTCCGCGTTAACCTCAGGGGGCCTCCCAGCTTGATGACCATTAAATGACCTGTCATCGAGGGTCCTGGGAACTGTGGGCACCCGCTCCTGTCGGACGAGAGAAGACGACGGCGCGGTACGGACGGAAAAAAAAGGGTGAAGGTCAAAACAATAAAGACCTCCTATTCTGTGATTTTACAAACACAAAGTTCAGTTCTTGTTTTGATTGCATCACACATGAACACAGGTTGAAGAAAATATTAATAAAACTGCAGTTTATACATAAGATTAAGTTGTTGGCAACAAATTATCTGCAAAAACACAATACAGATACGACGAATTTAAAAGTATATTTAGTTTAGATTTATTGTTTTGTTAGATAATTTTCAGGGTCTTCTATTTTATTATTTATTTATTGTATGTAATTGTACAATGTTTTTTATGTTTAAATAAAAAATTTATATAACCCACTGGTTAAGATTAAATGAGACCAGCCTTTCTCACACCTATTGTTGTATTGTTTTTTACTACTTGACCTGATTAAGATTTTTCAAGATTCCACACTACATAAAAAGTAATAAACATATGTAGGAATCGTTCTGATATCACATCGGGTCGATATCGGTATCGGCCAATACTCATGGCAGCAATATCGGTATCGTATCGGAAGTGAAAAAGTTGTATCGGGACACCCCTATCAACTGAAATATGTCTTTACAATAAAAGACAGAAGTGATAAAACAGACCCCATATATCCAAACTAACTACAGTCTGAAACCTCTATGAATGGAAGACAGAAATGAGCGTTTTATTTATCAAACTAGAAGCACTCAGAGAGTGCAAACCTCCGCCAAGGCGAAATTCACCTATCCTCATGAACCTGCTGATATTGA
>JAUBOC010000019.1:10507981-10534270 GCA_032275365.1 Anablepsoides cearensis | reverse complement strand
AGAGAGAGAGAGAGAGAGAGAGAGCATGACTCTGAGTTGGACCAACACACCCACACTAAATCAACTGTTTTAATGTCCAAAGCAGCAATAAGTAGAGTGAAAACCAATGAAAACCTCACAGAGCAGAGTAGATTTATTATTGAGAAATGGTCAGGGAGGAAGAAATAGAGAGAAACTGACAAAGACAAAGATAAGATCGCTATCACATCAAGGCTTTAAATCACAATAGTTATGCACGTCTTCTTAGATGTGAGTGTGTGTGTGTGTGTGTCTCTAGCTCATAATAATGTTTGGATGATTGCTCTATCGTTCAACATCTGGGGGAGTTATAGGGAAAGAGAAAGCAAGAAACTGTTACAGAAGACTGCACGGCCTTGATGTGATAGGCTTGATGAGTGGCAACTTGTACAACCAGATACAGTGTGATTACTGCCCCCAAACATGTCAAAACACACGCTTTTATTCATGTTGTTTCCATATCTCTGTGTGATTAGAAGAGAAGCCACGTTTGTGACTGCACATACAGTGCAAAAAAAAATTATAAAGATGTTTGGTTTTGTTGTAGTGCTTTCTAAAATGTTGCAATTCGGAATTGTCTTGGTTCCTGACGTGCAATTACTTTATCTGAAACAATGTATTTTCTGTATTTGTTTTTCTACCACACTGATTTTACACTCAGAAATCCCCTCTTTCAGAAGTCTAACACAGTGCTGAGTAGACATTTTTAAACCAACTCATTCAGCACTCCTCCTTCTGTGCATGACGGCGCAGCTTTGAGGCATGCTGTGAACAATTCTAATGCACGTTCATCTGAAGAAAAAAACAAAACAAAGTAGTGCTCATGCTGCACAAAATTACCGCAAGATAAGTCAAACGAGGCACTTAAAATATGAACACTTCTATAAAAAGAGCAAAACTACAAGCGTTGAGCTACGACTGCACCAGGTTTTCTCCTAATATCTGTAAAACTGTTAGAGTCATTTCTGTGTTGGCTAAGGTTGATTAGCTGTGGTGGCTATCTCGATATGGAATAACTCTGTTAACGCCTTTCGTCTTTGGCGGCAGGCGATACTGATCACAGAAAAAAAAAAAAACCAGAGCGCCTCTCCTCATCTCATCTCTCTCATTTAATCAGCTACTTGACCTCTTCTTAATGTCAAGACCTTCGCATCAATCTCTTCACGTCACGCTTATCAGTGCACCGCGACACACACTCGTTATCTATGCAATTGTTTGCATTTAACTTCTTTTGTTTAACCAGGCAGGTCATTTTAGAGCCAAATTACTCAGTGACTGTCAAGTTAAAGTAAAACACAGCTTTAGAGAAAAGAAGTCTGTGTATCATTATAAAACACAGAAGAACTACATGTTACGCAACGATACCTTTTCACCAGTTTACACACTCTTCTGAGGTCTTAACAACACTTTTGTGACATATGACTATAAGAATGCATTAGGATTATACAGTATACGAAGCTCTTTTGTAATGTTTGCCTTGACTATTTTATTTGCAGATTATGGTATATCTAAGGTTTTATGTTAAGAAACTCATAAACAACCCTAAGAGGAGACATGTGACCTGATGTGAGCTCCATGGTGCTCGTCATTCTGCTGATTGGGTTTCTGTCTGATACAGCAATGCAGTCATAGTAAGAATACTTCAGCTAAGTTGCTGCCACTCTTGCTCTGAACCTCAGGCATGCTGCTGTTACTCAATACCTGAAATGCCAAAGTGAAGAGTAAGGTGATGAAGAATGAAGAAGTGAGCAGAGGATGAGCTCTAGCCCAGAGAGCAGGTGATAAGGAGAGAGTTTACATGTAAATGTTGCAGAATCCCAACTGGTTTCTGCCACATTTCTTTAAACTTGAGTTAAATGACTTTTGGCCAATAAAGAAGCAGCAAAAAACAATACTGGTATTGTTGGCAAAACCATAGAACTAAATAAATGCAAGGAGGACATAAAGATCTCATGGGAAAATGCCACTTTTTCACGACCCTGTCCTAAAGTGACCGAGGGAGGGGAGGTCAGCCACAGGTCCCGTCAACCTAACCTCTCCACCTCCTGTCCCACCCTGGCTCCTTTAGGATCACGCTGCATCTACTCCCTCGCTCATATCAGAGTGTTAACAAAACTCTGAAATCCCTTCCAGTGCTTTCAGCTCACGAGAGAACTCATGACCAGCTCTGCATTTATGTTACTACAGCTAACAGTTTCCACTTCCAGTGTCTAAAAGTGGTCTCAACATCCCTGTGGGGAGTCTTGAAATCATCTCCAGAAATTACATCCGTTATTGTTACAAATAAATTAAAACAAATTACAAATTAGTGTTTAATTCTTTTTGCACTTTAGCGAGCAATAATTAGGATTGCAAGTCTCTATTATTATTTTTCAGAAGCTGAAAAGTTTGAAAGCTAATGAACCAGCTGTTTCAGTTCAGAATCAACAGACAAGAAAACCTCAAAGTGAACTACAGTCTGACCTCCCTAAAGGTTTCTGTGTGTCTTTCCTGCCTTGTCTTCTCCTGCGAGCTCCAGTAATCATTAAGAATCAAACATACAACTGTTTGAGGTCTTTGCGGTGAGAGCCTTTTCAAGTTAATGAGCCCAAAACAAGACTCTTATGCTCTGATGAGGCCAAAATACCAAAATCAAGCTGGGGGGAAACAGTAAAAGAGACTAAAATGATTATGATCATAAAGAATAATAAAAGCCAAAAATTAAAAACAGATGAAAAACAAGAGCTAAATGTTATACATCTTGCGTTCACTGGAGCCAGGTCTACTTTCTGAACATGGAACTCCCTCTCAATGACTTATGGTGAGAAAGGTTAAAAAGATATTTAGAGTAAACACCCTGATACAAACTGACCCTTGAGCCGGCTCTAACTAACTAATGTTGAATTGCATGACATACATGTGAAGATAAAATGTTGTATTTCCTTAAGCTTCCTCTAAAGAAGACAGCTTTATGGTTAAAATTGACAACAAAAGATAGGTGGGAACAGTCAACATTTGGTGTATTTGAAGGTAGAATTAGGTGTTTGCTTTCACACAAACATTAACAACTTCTGCTTTCAGGAGTTCTCATTGCTCCTCTCTTCCCCGGCCATATTTTTCTCTGTCATATCCAGGTTCCTATTGAAGCTTCTAATTAGCCCTGCACGCTCTTGCTTCTTCCTCTCTTCCTCCTCCTTCGCACTGCTGCACCGTGTTTCCCATGAATGTTGTCTCAAGCTGTATGGGTTTAGGGTGCTGTGGGAAGAAACCCGGGCCTGTGAGGATGACACAGCGGCGTCTCTCAGCAGCCCACACATTTCGTCAAAGCACATTTTGCGCACAACCATAAGCTGTGGGAGAAAGATGGGAATTCTTGTCCCCAAAACACAAATGAACACAGCTACATGGGCTAACATTAAACAGAAACAGATACCCACAGAACCTGCTTTTGTTTAATTTAGTTTCATTCTCAGATTTTCAAAGTGCATAAGAATAAATCAGGATCCAGATTTTTAATTTCACCGTAAAAATTATTAACCTACATTTCCCACTGAATTATATAAATGCAAGATGTTACACTTTCCGTTCTTCAAGGAGTATTTTGCTACAAGCATTTTCTACTTTTTCGTCTGCATGTTTTTGGATTTTTCACCAGAATAGTATAATTCCAAACAATAAATCACGTGTAAGCTTATATCCACTATGATGCATGCAAGATCTATAAATGTTGGTTAAATCTGAACTTACAATAAAAACTGGAACAAACTATACAGATTTTCATGAATCACTGAGGCAAATAAGGGTGAATAAGTTCAGAAATATAAAGTGATAAACAAAGAGTAATAATCAGCCAGGAGGTGGAGCGAATGGTGAATAAATCAGTTCCTTAAGCATAAATTTGCACATGAACATATTTGAAGGAGTAAATAAAAACGACTATTCACAGGGATTTTTACCCTCCTACTGTTTTGGGGTCAAACTTACCCCTGAGGCCTCCGTTTAGTGTGTAGAATAAAAACAATAAGAAATGCCTGTTAGCCATGTTTCTGTGTGGCAGACTGCTTCGGCTTGGCTCAGCATGAGTGTTTTATTGGTCCTCCTGGGGCAGTGCTGCACACTGCCTCACCATCTTTTACAGAACCATGGTGATTAGGAGCCCGACGCAGTGACAGCACCACAGCCACTGGACTGTGATTTACACTTTGGACCAAGTGCCCCCGTTTGTCCTCTAAAGTGCAGATATGTGGAGCAGATTACATCAACACTTAGCGGGAATATACTTCTAGACCTGCCTGATTTCAAGGGAAGCAAAAACTTGCTTTGTTTAATAAAATGACTTGACTTTTTACATTCATTATTTAACACGTCTTATTTAAACTTAAATTTCTTGCAGCAAAACAGATTTCTATTTATGTGTTATTTAAAGAAGTGCCTACAATTTTAGCAACCAGGGCCCAACTTTGACTTTGAGGCTTGTTTTGGTTAAAGTTAAAATAAATTTTACTTCCTCCTTTCTGCCTCCTAAACATGTACGACTTAGCAGCTGGAGTGACTGAGGAGGTGCTTCAGACCCTGCAGGGTTTGTGTAAAATCATTTCTCTGTTCCTGTAATTGTCTGTAATACCTTGCAGATGGTGTTCGCTGTGAGTGTTATTTGGATAATAGCTCTTATTGTAGAAGCAGGACCAGAGTGAGCTCAAGGAATTCACGAACCACAGACCACAGAAGGTAAAATGTACACAGTGAGCGCGGCTCAACAAGTGGAACCAAAGCCCCCCCTTGTCCAGAGGGTTCTGAGGGTGGGGGGGTTGGTTTCAGGAGACATGTGGGTCAAAGAGAGGCCTGCATGTTGAATCATTTTCTTGTTGTAGTTTGGGAGTCAGTAACACGGGTAGAGGGAGAGATTTGTCATGGTTGGGGAGTTATTTTGACAGTTTCTTATGAGGGCAAAGAAATCCAAATGTGAGGAAGAGGAGGCTGCAGGGCTCTGTGTAATTTAGTGACATGTGGCTAAAAGTACACACTGGAAGTGTCACACTTCTCCAGAGCTATCATCTTACTGCACCTTGCAGTGACTGGCTGACATGGAAATAGTCACCCAGCTGCCAGTGCGTTAGGAAGTATGATAGCTTTCTTAGCTTGAAGATGGAGCAACCATATGTGTGTTCACTGTGGAGGGAAGCAGGATGAAGAGTGCCAACAGATAAACTAATACAGTTTAATATTACAGTAGGGTATAAGCTGAGTTGATTTCTTATGCATTTTATTGCCCACAATCAAAAGGCTGAGGCAGAGCGATAATGTTTTTGCCCGCACTTGTGTGAGTTTGTCTGTTAGCAAAATATCTCATGAACCACATAATGGATTTACTTAAAACTTGCAGGAATTAATCACTTGATGAACATCTACAGCTGATTAACTTTTGAAGTCAACTCAATTCAAAATGGCCACCACAACTAACCAACATTAAACAATAAAAAAACTGATGCAAATCAGTCAACTTTGCAGATTTTTATCTCAGATTTGATGTACTGGTAGTTAGGAGTCATTCACAAGACCTGTGAGAAGTGCATGCGTTTGTGGATAAAAATAATTCCAAAGTCTGACCAAACAGATAAGTCTGCCATTTCTCATCATAAAATGATCTTAGTCTAAATCTCATGCATAAAAGGCAGCGGGCGATATGCATTGCTTCAAGGAATGCCAGGCCTTTAATATCGCACAATATGGTCTAATTTTCTAGGAAGCTGATTATCTGCATCATCCGCGCACTTTGTACTGAGAAACATTAAACCCAACACCATCGGATGCAGGTAAAAATAAAAATCTGTAGGGTTTCCGTGTTCCAAACAGGTCGTGCAGGTAGGAATTAAGACGTAGTGAGCAGAAAGAAGGCTGGAATTTCCTGAGCACTCGGGCTGCAAGGTGAGTTGTTTCGGAGCGCGCCTCGCTCGGCTCCTCCCACCTCTCCTCTCTGCGCTCCAATAAAGCGCTTTTTGTCCAGGGAGTCGGCACTTCGCTTCAGCGCATTCCTTGACGTGGAGGCTGGTGTACCTCTCCGAGGATTTAATGAGTTCATAACTTCAATACGTCCACACAACGAAAATAAAAAAAGCTCTAACTTTTAGATCTTTTTAAAAGCTTACATGCGGATAAACGAAGCAGCTTTTGGAGTACACATCTGTGATCGGCTTCTTTTCGGACACCAGCGCGACTGCGCTCCCAACTTTACAAAGTGACGGTAAGAGTTTCCTGCTTTTACTAACAAAATGATCATATTAATAATAAACAGCGGATAGGTTGTGACCTGTAGATTTGATTAGGAAGCTCTAAAATTAACTGGGATTAATTAGAACACTACTAAGCGAGAACTCTATGGTAATGGATTAATATACTTAAAACATACTCAAACAACTTGAGCGCCTTGTACTGTTTTTAAAATAACGCCAAATTAATTTCTTATAAATATAGATTTTAATGCACGTGTGTAAAAACAAATAAAACCTTTTTTCGTGCATGAAGCAGTTACTCTGCTGCTGATTATTTTTTCTCAGATTAAGTTTATTGTCAATCAGATTCTTGAAAGGGTGGCATTTAAAGCGCGTTATCTGTTTGGAGAAATGCGTTAAAAAAACGCAAAGCGTTGCGCAAACAGAGCCATCGGGGCGGTAATGAGGCGGGCTGGTGTGGGACCACAAGACGCCGTGCAGCACGCAGGGACCGAGCCGAGTGTCTGGACCGCACCGAGCCCAGCTCACCGCAGAGGACGGCTGTTTTTGGAACCGCGCAAAGGGAGAGTCCCTCAGCAGAAAATCCAAGTGGCCTCTATAAAATCCAACATTTTAAATCGGTGCATTTATTGTTGGTCACGTTAGGGCTCAAAACAAGAAAGAAAAAAAAAGGGAGGACAAAAGTCAAAACTTTCAAACTTTCACCAAAAGAAGAAAATCCAGCCTGCTGAATAAAACACAGCCCTAATAATGACTGCTAAAATAAAATGCCATATTGCATTTCAGTCAAAAGCTAATTTACACCATTCATCACTGCTACCAGCAGCAACAATTAGATTATATCATTATTTTAATATAACTCAAAACATGCACACGTTTCCAAAGCTGCTGAACTTGCAGCAGCTCAGCGTTTTGACTTGCAGCTGAGGGTGTTTCAGCTTGGGAGCAAGATGAATGAAGCGGTTGCTTGAATGTGAGGAAAAGGTAAACACAGACATGAGACAAATGTCAGTTTCCTCCAGCGTGCGTGCAGCAGAGCTGTGAGGTCAAATTCCTGCAAGATAAAAAAAAAAATCTCTGGGTGACCTGCAGCTTTAAACCAACATCTAATATAAAGTGATATGACTTGACATGTTTAGACAAACCTCTGTTCCCTAAAAGTAAAGATAGCTGTTACTGTTGTGTCTCTTTCCTTTTAACTTTCCAAACTGCTTGCCAACATAAACACACAAACTGATCACACTAGTCTTTAGTAGCAACACCGTTTTACAACAGATAAAATCAGATTAAAGCATCAACAGGCTAATAAATTACTGCGTATGCCTTAAGAAAAGTTTCCTACAATGGTCTCATCGTTTCACCAGATTAGCATCTTTCCTCCTTGGGCTCCCGCAGTCAGACCCAGCAAGCCACCAACACTTTCCTGGGGGCAAACATGCAGACCAAACTGCTCCAATAGCCCTGCTAATAACCCATCACCGGGCCACTGCTTGTTTTATCACCACATGATTCCTTACAGACCATCATTATGCCGTAAAAGACACTACCCTGTCATTGACAGCATGTAATTGTTTCTATTTGGTAATATATTAAGCTACCAGACGTAACGGAGCAGCCGCAGGAGGCCAATTATCTCTCGCTAATGTGGAGAAACTTTAGGCTTCAGATGGACACAGCAGCAAAAAAGAGTGCTTGATGCTATAAGGACTGCAGAAGTGTGCCAGAAGCGTTTCTTTTTCTAGACTTCTTTAGTGTCTTATTTTAGTCTCAACAGTTCAGTTACTTGCTGACACTCTCACTCCTCACTGCCGAGAGTCAAAGTGAGAGAAGTCTGAGAGAGGATTTATGTGAACATTAAAACCAAGCATTTCTTGAAAGAATACATAACATCCATCACCAACCGCATCGGTTTTAGACAAAGATCATCTCTTGTTGCCGTTTTTTTGTTGAACCTTTAAAATAACAATATAACAAGATGTGATGCTCAAAGTATGTGTTGTGTGAATGCCACATAAAGTTTTAGCTCAGTATCTGCACAGCTGAGTTGTAGTCTGGTAGAAAAACCTCCAGTTTCCAATAAACAAAATGAGCAAAGTCACTTCTGCATCTCTAGCACAAGTGATGCAAATCACAGCTTGTCAAAATATTTGCTGTGCAACACGTGTGCCTGTGCGGACGTTGAGGGAATCGCACACTGTAATGCACAATGGCTGGATTATTTTGGGGCGTGTGTGTGTGTGTGTGTGTGTGTGTGTGTGTGTGGCCGGGGAGCAGACAAACGCAGAAGGAGAAGATAGAATCTGGTTTAAGCAATTAGGCACAGACCTGCTCTCGCACAGCGTGTGACAGCGATGTTGTGAAATCACACCACCCGCCCCGAGCCGGTTTCATTGTGTCAGTGTGTCCTTTTATCTATTATTATTCTTTTCTTCTTTACAAAATCAAGACTGGCATTTCATTATCTGTGCCAAAGAGCTCGGGAGGAAAAGAGCACTGATGTCTAAATCCTCTGCGGACCATGATAACGATGATTTGTTGTTTTTGAAAGATAGAGTTTTATCACGACTCTGAGGAGGTTGTAATTGACTGCCGCACAAATCTTTCTTCCTCCAAACTGTCAGGGACTCTCAGGGCTTAGTTTTACACCAATTAGAGGGAGTGCCTGAAGCATTCAACCCTCTATCTCAGAGGGATTAGAGGGTTAAAAGTCAGGTGCTGTGGCAAGGAGGCCTGGAGAAGGGGGGAGAGGAGATTGGAAGTTGAAGGTAGGAAACGAGTGGGGCACGCTCTGAGGATACAGGGAGAGGGGGTCCAAAGGGGCAGAAACATGTTTTTCCAGATCACGTGAAAGTGAGGGTAAAAAAATCAAGATACCTTCAAGAAACTCTCCTTATCTCGCAATTTAAGTCGCCTCTGTGCCCCACTACAGGGTGGCACAGCAGAGGGGGGCGGGTCTCCGGTTGACAACTCAAAGCCGGAGCTGCTCCTTATAAGAGGCGTCTGGAATAAAACCTCCAGCTTCAAAGGCCTCAAACATCAATGCTGAACCAGCGGTATGCAGAGGCAAACCCCAGCCCCTACGCCTGCCAAGCCAAATTGAAGAAGAGCTTGCCGATGCAGCCAAATGATGCGTTCAGAAGAACCACTTCAAAACCTTGCATAAATACACACACACACATATACACACACACAAAGCAATCTGAGGGCTTCGGAGTGGCCCGGTTCGAGCCCAAACGCCCAACTAACTGCTGTCACGCACATGCTGGTTGAAGTCACATTTAGCAGGTTTAAAGGTACGAACTGTAAAGTCATGAAGAACCATCAAACGATAATAAATTATGAAACTAAATCTGTACAATACGCTTCTTCTGTTAGTGGTTAATTTGTCTTTAAATAACAAATCTGTAAGCATAATTTGTGCATGGATGTCAACTACCAGGTGTTTACCAACAAAAACAGCCGAAAATGGGTCAAAAAATGGCAACCACCGTGAAACACTTGTTTTAGATTAAAAAGTTTCAAAGTTTTGATGTATAGGTAAACTTTTACACTCAGATTTGTTGCGTAAAATACGTATCAATAAAAATTTATGTTAGGCTGAAAATGTAAACTTAGCGATTCTTGCGAAAGTTGCCCGTGTTTGAATGTTACTCATATTTCCACCTAAACGTCTTCTTTGAGATTCCGTCTGATTCTACGAAATGTGTTTATCTACACTGATAACAGCCAGTCTGATGTAGGTTGACTCTGTATCTTAAGCTTCTGTGTTGTTTTCTATGAATTCTGGGTGCTTTGTTTACATTGAGAGCATTCAGAAATCATATCAATATATTTGAAAAACTGCTGGAGTAAACTTTTCTAATTGCGTCATTGGATATAGTTCAGTGTAACCCTCATACTTTGCAATAAGTAGCTTTAACACTGTAAAGCTTTACATTCAACTATAACTTTGACCTGTGCCTAAATGGAAACTCTGCGCAGATATGAAAAAAAAAAAAAATTCTTGTGAAGTGAACAGGAGACAGAGGCAGAAGAAGGATGTTCCATTCCCTTAAAACACCACAAATTGCTGCATTTCAGTGGGTCTGTGAAAAAAAGAAAAATGACTCTTAATTTAAGGTTGTAATTACTTCTGGCCAGCACTGTAATTAGGAGATGAGCCTTGAACTAGATCTAACTGGGCATGAGCAAAGCAGGGGCACACTCACACACATTACACACATGTCTACACTGTTTGATCAAAACCACAATTAGAAAAAACAACTTTGTCCTCGAGTCATTGGCCATAAAAAATAGTAAAAATTAAACACTTGAGGCCAGTGATTACTTCTTAGAGGTTGAGGCCAAAACCTTTGATGTCACAGAAAGCGGCGTCATCTTGCTTTCATGTGACCCGACGATCCAAGCTGCTCTCTTTCATTGCACCGGCCGCACTTTTCCACAACACGTACTCCAGCTGCATCTCGACAGGACAGACGGTGTCGTCCTCAGAGTTAAAGAAACCAGATGCATGTGCACAATCTGAATGCCACCAGAGATCAACTAAATCCTCATCACTCAATGCTCCAATCAGCAGACGAGCGGCCGTGACAGCGCTACAAGTCGTGGCTTGTAACTAATTTGAGTAACAAGAAGTCTGACAACATCAAACACGCAGAGCAAAACAAAAAGCTGCTTCTTGTTGATCCCAACGTTCCTCGGCAGGCTGAGCTTGGACTGAAGGGGAGTGAGACAAGGAAGGATAAACGAGTAGGTTTGAAGAAACTACAAATGTTTTGTCAGTTAAATAATCAGCGCACACGTGTGCTCAAATTTACAAACACACAACATGCACACTTAAGCAATTATCATACCAGGCCTATGCAAATGAGCATGCACACAAATAATAAAGCTTTTGTGCAGCACTGCTCCAGAGGAAATACAAAACTAGTTGGTGGGTAGCGAAGGCCTCAATCCAGGGTAACAAACCTGTGTGGAAAAAGGTTAATAGATGTAAACATCCTAGTCTGAATGTCAAAGCATGTCATGCAAAGTAAACCTTCAGGTGTTATATGATAAAGTACATCAGCTTGTAGTTTGAGTTTATTCCTTTTTTTTGTTTTGTTTTTTGCCTTCAGATTGTACGATTCACAGCTTATGTAGATGGAACCTGGGAACATTTTATACAAATGAGTCTTAAAGTGCTGTTCAAGCAAAAAAAGGGAGAAAAATAAAGATCTTGTACAACTCGTTAGCAGTCAGAATATATGTTGAGGATCAGCTTATGTTCCTACAACACTAAAATATAGTTCAAAATCTAAAAAAATTGCTAACTTTAGTTTTCGTTAAATTGGTTTAGCTGTAACTATTTTCTGCAAGTTTAATCACAATTATTGTGATATTTTGGATACAGACACACAAATGAGTGCGCAGATACACGGGCAAAAACATTATTGTAACATTATTAAACATTAAATACCACCATGAAGAAATGTGGTGCTGCTGACACTGAAACTTCTTCCAAAGACAAAACATCTACCAGGTGTTTTTTGTGCTTTATGTTTCCTGGAATTAAACCATTTTATGATTCGTTAAAAAAAAAAAACAGCATGTGAGATTAGTTTGTACCATTAATAAGGTCATGGAGATTAAAAAAGATTTAAAAAGTACTCAAAGGGCACTCTGCCAGTTGAGATTACAAAATTTAAGCTGTCCTTGTCTGTTAGAAAAGTGACGACACACTAACACGCTAAAGGAAAAACCCCATAAGAGATTATTTCATAGGAAAAGTTGAAGCAAAATCCTTCGATTTGTGTGGAAATATGTATTAAAAAAATGCCTCGAGTGGTTAAATCTGACGTTCACAGCTTCAACAGTAAAAACATACATTAATCTTTCAGCTCCTTCCAGACACCCCGCTATAAAAAAAAACAAAACAATAAACCGCGTTTAAGTCAACACATACACATGGCTAAGCTGCGTCTGATTGGCTGATAGGGGGCGAGACGAGACGAGGGTTCGCCTGCGTTTCCCACCCCCCACGCTCATCATCCTTGTTGTGTTGCCACACGGACGGCCGGTGCTCAGCATGCTCCTGCACGCAGCTGGAATCTGACCAATTAACAGGAAAAACACTTCCTGTTTAGCTTGTGGGGAATTAGCAGTGCATGAATGCATGGCTGATATCCAGCTAAGAGGGAAGGGGAGTAAGTTGGAAATGATTTGATTAATAGATGCGACCGCTGTGTTTCTTCCAGGACAAAAATACCTGAAGAGGAAGAGGAGAGCGAGAGAGAGAGAATAAGGGAACATCTTGCCAGGGTGAGTGGAACGATGCTGTTAATAAAAACTGACAGGTTTATAACTAATCTGGCAATTTAAGTCAGATGTGGCCAGGCATCTTAATACAAACACATGCTTAACATTAGCATTACTTGGTATTTTAATCCAGAATAAAAAACAAACTGTACGAATAATGTACAATTTCTAAAGCAGCTTTTATTGCACTTTTTTTGAAAAGTTGCAACTAAATCCTAAAAGTAATTATTTTGATAGTTTTATTTGTGTGTGTTGACGCCAACTCAGCTTTTTCATACATTTTGTTACACAACTCTGAGGCTGTTAACAAGGCTGGAAGGGAAACAAGAGCAGCTCTTTTAATACACACTGATTCAGAGATGCTGTATAGGGTTTCAGACAAAAATAAAAAAAAACAAAGACTTTAAACAAACAAGAACAAACAAAAACAAAGACTTGAGGAAGTTCCTGACATGCCTGAAATACCCATCATTCAATCGACTTAATTTAAGGTTGATGGCTGAAGCTGTAATCAGTCAAGGATTGTTGTCACCGACAGAGGCCGAGGCTATAATGTTTCTACCCATGTCTGTGTGGGTTTGTTTGTCTGGAGTGTTAGCAAAATATCTTATTTTAATGAAACTCACAGAAAGTAATCATTGGATATACCTCTATAACTGATTCAAGATGGCTGCCACAGCTTAACAAACATATCAAACACAAAAATGGGTCAAAAATAAGTCCACTTTTACAGATATTGAAATGAAATTTCTTGTGTTTGTAGTGGAGAAACATTCCCAAAACATACTTGAAATGCTAACAGATTGAAAGATCTTATTATCCAGCGAGAATGTGCAAGGTTTGATTGAAACAAAAAGTCTGTTCCTTCTCAAAATAAAATGATCTTAGTTTAACATTCTGGCATGAAAGGCAGCTGGCAGTGGGACTACTGGGCCTTAGATTTTAGTAATAACAGGACTCACGTAATCTTATTTGAATGTTGGAAAACGATTTGACTTTGCAAGATTGAAAAAGCACGTTTTTCTTAATATTTGCTAAGGTAAATGAAACAGGGCTTGTTTCTGGTAATTAGCTGTCAGTTCATGACTGATCTGTTCGACTTTACACCCCCCCTCCTGACTCCCTTTCAATCTCCATCGTGCCTCTGAGTTGCGTTAGTTGTCAATGAGCTGTGACAAGGCTTGTGTGGACTTGTAGAGTCACACACAAACACACACACACACACCAACAGTTGCTGCGAGCCTCTGGGCACACATCTTACTAATTGCCTCCCTCCTCCTTTCAGTCTACCTCATCTGTTCAAGTCCTGCCCTCCACATGGAAAACAAACAAACAAAAATAAATAAAAAAAACAAACAAACAAATAAAAAAAAAGGACAGAGCCATGAATGTTTTCCTGTTATTGATTTTCAGCTGAAACTCGTGCCCACATTCCTCAAATTTCGAGCGCAGCGTTTTTCTCGCTCGCTGTAAATTATTTGCAATGCAGGCGATGCTTCGATGTCAACACTGAGTCTCTGCTTGAAGAGTTCTGGCATCAAAGCTTGCACAGACTTTTTTTTTTTGAATTACAACACTCTGCCGTTTATCCTTTGCACATCTTTTCCCAGATGTCTGATTGCGCCCGTGCATTAATTTTCAACGTGACGTAAATGAATGTTAACACATGGTTTGAAGTGAAATTCAGGTGTTATGGATGTCCCGCTCAGCGAATAATCATCAGTTATTAATGTTAATATTTTAACCTTAAAGCAAACATCAAAGAGCAAACAAGGGTGTTCCAAGATATTTGCATACCGTGGCACTACCGCACGCTTGTTCAAACTCATGGACAACAGAGCATTAAGCCAGACCACAAGTGTGTGCGCAAACATACAGGTGAACACGCTGCTTGCTGAGTTACAACTCAAGAATCAGCTTTTCCTCGCTTAAAGAAAATATACAGCGATGAGAGCAAATAAACTGCTCTTTCTGCAGACGAAATGCAATCCGCTGCCAACAAAGCATCATCTATTTCTTCTGCCTTGCAAGTGTGACAAACACATCATGTGTACTAAAGGATCTGGGTCAAATAACTGAACAAAGAGGCACTATCTCTCTTTATCTGGTAAATGAGCTTCAATATTTTTGCCAGAGTGAAGGAGTTCTTAAAGGACCACAGTGATGGTTTTGTATGGTTTGAGTTCAAATCACTTTTTCTTTATCTTGAAAAAAATTTAAATGTCCTTTTAGAAATAAAAAGTAGTTTTCTGCAGATGTTATCAACTAGTTTCCATTCTATAATAAAATTAAACAAAAGTAGCAGGCCATTAAAAAAAATAGAATTTTCATGCAGCTTTAATGGTTTGCCATAAAAAAAAACTAATTCACAGAGTTGAATGATTCAGGTATAAACTGTTTCTGTACAGATGACCCCCCCCCAAAAAAAAGTTTTATTCGTCCACTTCTATTGCCTTGCTTCCTTGTAAACCTCATCTTGTTTGGGGTAACTTTCAGGAAGCTTCAGGTAGTGCACACACCTGCTGGAAGCAAACTGTAAAGTGTCAGCAGTGACACCTAATTAGATTGTTGCTGACAGAGGTCTTTACACTCCACAGGAAGGCAGGCTCACCTGTTCAGCCAGATGCTGGCACAGGCAGAGAAGGCAGGTAAAACTTAATAATGGGGCTCACGGCTTCTGTCAATTATCTGATAAACTGACAGTTAAGGTTTGAATCGTTATTGAATAACAAATGAATACTCTGCTGTTGTGGAGAGTAAAAATCACTGACAGACAGCTTTAGATGTGTCTTAAGAAGCCATTCTGAGTAGCTGAACAAACACATAAGACGTTTTGGTTCAGAAGGTTACACTAAGGGGGTACCTCAAGCAATGGTCAAAAGGTATGTTAGCGTTGGCGGCGGCGTAAACTGCACCGCCTGACTGCTGGCTTGTCAGCAAACTTCCCCCAGTGCTGGCGCGGGACCAACGCAGACAGAAGTTTCACAATAAATTCCTTTGTGACATTGTAATCAGCACCAGCAATCTCCAGTTCACATTTATCTTGTGTGTGTGGCACATGTCTGAGGTTTTTTTTTTTTTTTTTTAAAGGAAGAAAGCTGCAGGGCATAGTGACAAAAAAAAATCTCAAACAGTAAGGAGGCGGTGTGGGGCCGGGGGCCTGAAAAACAGGTACAATGACTGCCTTTAAATGAAGGTTTTGCTACAGAAAAAAAAAACATCTGCTGCCATATTTATTCTAATTACGACAATGTTTGTTTGATCTCAATTTGTCACTCACTTGACTATATTGATAATTAAAATCAATGCTAAAAACTAAAAATTTGATATTTTCAGATGAAATATCGGCACATTCTTAACTCATAAAGTTCTTGTTCCAGTGCTTTACAAGTGTCCAATATGGGGGAAAAAGTATTTATAATCTAAACAAGTGGACATTTCCCTGTCAGAATTACTGATTACCATCACACCAGCTGTGAGCTCTCTCAAACCTAATGAACCCTCTAAATGAGGCCTTGTGGCAGGTGGAGGAAACATGCTTTTAACAGATTCCAGTCTTGCTCCTGTCACGAACAAAGTTGAGAGAAAAAAAAAATGGACAGTCAGGATTTTAAAGATATTTACACTTCACCTGTTTTTGACTGAAGTGTTCCTGTTAAAACAAACGTAACCTCTTGGAATCCAGAGGAGATAGTCAGTAAAGGTAACCAGAGTGTTCAAATGAAGTGTGAATGTGATTCAGATCAACACATGAAGGAGCAAACAAGCAGATGGACAATGTGCAAGAGGTTCATCAGTGAGTACGTGTGACACTGTTTGTTTAACCAGGATCGTCTGCCTGCCAGTCAGTCGGTCTTACTGGCATGCAGGGACACTGCTTGCCGCCTGACTGACACACCCTACGATGTGTTTTGAACCTTTACACAGCGCTGTTGCAACAAAATGGGGTAACATTATCAAAATCAAGTTGTGTACAAAGAATGACCCAATCCTTTCTGTTTTGATGAAAGTTAGAAGAAAAGTGACAGTGTAGGGTTGTATTATTATTGTAATTTTCATATTAATTCTAACAAGTCCCTATGGATGACTTCTGTTCTATTGGTAATTTATAGAGAAGCATCCATGGCGTTTAACATCAGGTAGAAAGGCATGGTAATGGCCAGGAGACAAACTAGCATTGTGGTTGTTATGCAGATGGAATGAATGTCATTTAGTGTCGGTGTGCGAATCTAACTGTAGGCTTGTGGCTGACTCATAAAACTGGTCCATCCAGCCACTTTAAAAACCCCAAACATACACACAACACAAACAATGTCCTACCCCTCTCCCTGCAGGTCCTCTCAAGTGGTTTGAACACTGTCAAAGCAGTTTCCTTTGAATTGTCCTATTCTGCCTGAGACCTGTTTGCTTTGCTCGTCCACACGGACAGAAGAGCACTTCAGGAAACGGTGCCAAAAAGTACAATAACGTTTTGACTCTGGAAGGAGGTGTGGGTAGTCAGACGCAGGATGTGAAGGTATGAGCCAATGCTTGGAGAAACGCCAGATTTGTGACACTAGGACGTCATATCCACTGTTTCCTGGTGATGTTTGAGCGTTTTGGACTCGGCAGGCTGTGACCTCTACAGTGTTGCGGTTTGTTATTGTGTCTGACTGAGAAGAATGAGCATGGGATGTGAGGCACAAGACTGACAAAAGCTGTGGGTGTAAACACCACTTTAAGAAAACGGATCAAAGCACAGGTTGTCAGTGGTGCGCTGGAATCCTCTCTCTTTGTGTAATGTGAGAGTGTCTTGTGGTGAAGGTCTCGGGCAGATGTGCAGATCTATGAAAGGAAGGTGACTGTGAGTTTCTGTCCTCAAAGGGCAGGGCGAGCTGACGAAAGACTTGTGTCGCTACTGAGGTAAAACAATTGGAGGCTGTGTAGGAACTAAGACAAAAATAGAAATATAAAAAAGGCTCAATCTCAGCTAGAAGATACTGACTCCCCTCTTGTGTGCCTTTATAAAACAGAAACAGATCTCGTATCTACTGATCCATCTATCATATCCTTCAGAATTAAAACTAAAGGAAATGACCCACATTTCCTTTTGGAACTTGCATTTCCTGACCTCTATGCTCTTAAGCTTAAAAGTAGACTGCAGACGTGCTGCAGCAGACGCTGCGCTCTCGTCTCGGTCCCCCTAACTTTTTGGTATCATTTACTCAGACACACTTCAGAAGTTTAGGGTTTCATGTTGCCCCGGAGGAGTGGATAAAGCATCTGTTGTGGAGAAAGGGGACCAGCGAGACTCAGGTGGATATGATTGTAACTGGAGCTGGGTGTGTTTCTGTGTCGAACAGAGTCTGTTATCTTTGTTGTCTGGGTCACAGTTACAACAAAAGGCAAAGAATACGGAGCAGTGGAAACACTAATCTGAGCCTAACCTCTGACCCTAAGGACTTGCTCCATGTCTTGCTTACCTGTGAGGCTATCTGGCCAAATAGTTTCACTTTCAAGTTACTTTTTTTAAACTGTTGGGTTAATATTTTGTACCTACTAGATCAAAATCTGCTAAAATACTTGCTGATATCACAAAACACTGAGCTGCCATGAGCTTTGTCTCAGTGCGCAGTTTGAGTTTTACTTGGCACCTACCCTCACATTAACCCCTGCTATGTAAATTATGTTCTTTTCATGTCTTCCAGCTGCAAGCTCTAATGGTATTGCTTCACCATGTCTTTATACCAAATTAAGTCCAAACAGTAAATCTTAACAATAAAAGAAGTGCCTAATTGGGATATGCATAAAAACGTAGAAAAAAAGGGAAAGTATATTAAAGTTTGAGACAAAAGGCAGCCCAGAAGTGACTCAATAAAGTGGTTTTTGGTGTTCATTATGGATACAGCCCCTTGTAGCAGCATTAGTACAAGTAAAGTTGATGTAGAGTGGATGTGGCTATAACAGTCTTTTCTTGTGGGCAGAGTAAAATCATGCAGAAGTTTTGTTTGCAACACATTGCTGAACCACTAACCCCTCGTTCTTACCACTACAGAGAACAGCAGTGATTTACTGGCTTCAAGACGTGTATTGTCAGTGACATTCATAGAAGAACTTTTGTTTTTGTCATACATTATGGTTCATCTCATATTCATCTTTATCTTACACCCACTGGATTGATTTTGATGTAAAAACATTGGAGTTTGGTCTTTCTTAGTTATTTCATAAGGTTACAATAGGTTTCAGTAAAACAAGACAACTTTTATGAGCTCTTCGTTTCTTGCATTCATGATGCTATATTTGCTCGTCTAATACAGGCTGACTGGTTCATTCTGCAACTAGACACTACATAAAAGATAAAGTAGTTCATGTCTTAAAAACATATCCCTGCATTCTATGTACCAGCACTTTTCTGTTAACATGACATTTTCATATACCTGAGCCACATGTGTCTGCTGTCAGTTCTCTCTTATGTTCCTTCTTAAGTCGTCTTTTCAACTTCGGATCTTCTACAAAACTCTTCTTAATGCTTCCCAACTCTCCCCTGATTCCTGTGTCATTTTGACAGATAACTCCAGTGGATTGCAGATAACTAAATCCAGGTGGTGGCACAAACATCACTGATGGTTAAAAAAAGGGGATGGGTTGAACTTTCAGGCTGACAACGTCATGCTTTAACACACATATCACAAGCACTGTTTCCTTGGAAGATAAAGGACCTTGAAATAAAAGCCTCTTTAGTGGGAGTATGAACTCTGTAGTGTGCAGCCTTATCCCTAACTGTCAGTTGGCACTGAGCACTCATTTTGTCTCCGGCCAGTTTGTCCACACCCTGTCATAACCCCTCTGTGTTGGCCTTCAGCTCAGAGGATGACGACTCTTGACCTGCAGGCTGCAAGGATTTAATTGCTGAAGCCCACTTAAACCTCCAAAAGCCAGGTCTCATTCAGTTTGGGCCCCTGCTGACAGAAACCTCATCTTATCTCTGCTGTTCCTTTGGTTGTGTTTTCTTTTCCTACTCATCTTAAAGAACGGGGAAAAGGATAATAATTGTGCTTGAGGAGAGGGGTAACGTGATTATCCCTTATGTCTCGTCTTACTGCTTCTTTTTCTGTCCAAAGCGTTTGTCTCTTAGTGTTGAACAAAAATGTTCTCCTGGCTTTTTCTACAAAAATTCTGTCACCTCTGTCCTCCAGATACTGAACACTCATGTTTTATTCTAATATAATCCCCAACTCATACACTGATATAGAAGATCTGGTCTTCGTCCAGTGTTTATAAACCAAAAACGCTTCCTGTAAATATTGAAATGCCAATGAGAGCCAAACTCGCTTTTTCAAACTCAGCTCCTGCCTGTCTTAGGAATGCTTCAAGTGCACAGGGGAGAGAAAAGGAAATTACAGCTTGAGAAAGGAGGAGGGAGGCAAAAGGGGAGGGGGGTGTATGCAGGATTACAAGTCTTTGTACTATCTTCCTCTGCTCTGCACCTCCACTCAGAGCAATCAGTCACCACCACCTTACAACTTGGATCCACACAGGAATGATGCACCCAGCTGCACCTTATCTTAGCCACTCATCAGCACAAGTCGGCTGCAGCCAAAGAGAAAGAAAACAGTAGAATCTAACCTTTCGGGTTCCAGTTTTATCTGCAATCTGGCAGTGCTCATATGCTGAGTCCCTCCCCATCCACCTCCACCAAAGTCTCTCCTCCGCTGGGTTATCAGATGTGCCTGGCTCAGTTCGGAATGAGACACACTCAAATAAACATTCTGCCCCAGGGAAGCTACGGCAGAAATACCACAGTAGGTTTCTTAGAAAAATAGTCTCATTTTTATCTCCATGGTGCACTCATTCCTTAGACCTGCTTGATGTTTTTGTTTATTTTGATGTCTTAATCCAATTCTAGCCCTGATTTGCTGTAAGGTTTCTTTTTAGTTTTTTTTTACATTTTCCTATTTCTAACAATATAGGATATAAACTACTAAAGTTCATCCCCTCTAGGTTTTCAAAATACGCCGTGGTTCTTAAACTGAAACACAGCCCACCCCCCACACAGTGATATGAAAACCTGAGATCTGCATACTTTTCAAATGTTTGGTTTTTCCAACTCATATCATCTCCTGTTTGTCTTTCCAAATCTCTTTATTTTCTCTAGATCTATATACATACACAGTGAAGCTGCCACGCTTTCTTCTCCGTCTTTCATCCACACTTCCATAACTTCAAAGCCCTCAATGTATTGGAGACTATTTAAAGAGTTCCTAAAAATGTTCCTACTTTGGATTTTTTATCCAAGCTACTAATGGTAAATTCTCTAGAACCCAACCATTCACATTTGTTATAGCCCGCATTAAACTACTCCCTGCAGATTCAATGATTTTGTTGTTCAACAAAGTTATTCACAAACAATATAATTCCAAGTTGGTTTTCTGAATGGTTTGCAAATTTCTCTGGTGTTTTAGCGCTGCTAGCAGGAGCCTATTCTGAAAATGTGTGAGCTGCTTTGTTTAATCAAGCCCCAAGGTTGACTTCATCTACATGACTGGAGAAAAGTTGTTCTGCCTTCTAAAAAAGCTAATATTTCACAACCAACATGTCGAGAAAAAACATTTTCTAGGAAAAAAACAAAAACTGCTTTATGCTAAAACAGAGAAGAACAAAACATAGAAAATGTTCTTTCTTCTCCTCAAAGTTAGCTAAACTGGATTTTCTGTCTAAAATTAAAGTTGAGGGATGTCCTTTTTGATAAAATGTTTCTGTTACATGCGTTAGTATAGTTTAAAGTTTTTATTGACAACAGACAAAATGTAAAATTACAGAAACATTAT
Organism: Anablepsoides cearensis; assembly: GCA_032275365.1. Taxonomy (NCBI): domain Eukaryota; kingdom Metazoa; phylum Chordata; class Actinopteri; order Cyprinodontiformes; family Rivulidae; genus Anablepsoides; species Anablepsoides cearensis. The sequence continues at coordinate 10,512,939 of JAUBOC010000019.1, read as the reverse complement.
GTAATGTTCAGAAATTTATCTAGAAAGTGCAACTGAACAAACCTACTATTGCTTTTTAACATTTCATCATTAAAAACAATAGAATATAAATAATACATATCTAAACAAACATATTAATAGACTATAACATACATACATATAAACTTCAAACATGTGGACCGGCATAAATCTAAAGAATTTTTACATGCTATACCTAGTAAAAATTTACATAGGAAAATGTAACTTAAGGAAAAAACAACATAGCACACCCATAAAAAATGCCTAAAAATTTTCTGGTAAAATAAGCCGCAACCCCAGGTGAGCAGTGTGAGAACAGATTGTTCTGTTTGCGCTTTATTTGTGTAAAACTGTAGGTCCCACAAATTTGGCTTCCACTTTAGGTATTTACGAAGCTAAGAGAACAACTGTACCATTTAAGGCCTTAAAAAGCTTCCTCGTGCATTCAAGTTGGCAAACATTCAGCACTTTAAAACAGGATGTCATAAATGTTAAGACAGCCATTTAGACAAATAAGATACTCTCCTTGCACCCAATTATCAAAGCATTTTATTAAACAAATGTGAGTGTGGAACAGCAGGGGAATTTAAAGCTGCTTTGAGCCAACTGTGTTAAAATAAAACATGCTTTCTACTGACACCTTGGCTAAAAATGAGCAACAAACAGATACACATGTTGCTTCTTTGCCCAAGGTCGTCTTGCTTGATAGCTGAGGATGATAGACTGCTGCAGACTCTTGTCTGCATCTAATTCATCTATCTCCCCCTCATTCCTCTCTCCAATCCATCATCCTTTGAAGTAGTGTGCTGACACTTCACCATGGCATTTGTTTTAAAGGGCTCTGTCCCAAGTGAAAATGTTCAAAACACAGTTACAAATCTTTTCAATGATCTTTTCTCATCAATATATTTCATTCTTTCTACAGTAGACACACTTGTTTGACCAGTATTACAGGCTGTCAGTCCAGAAAACAAAATGAAAATTGTGTGCTGTTTATCTAACATCTAAAGGTGGGAAGGCAGTACCACATAATTAACTTTTTTCCCCAGCTTTAGAAACCTAAAGGTTAATCATGCTAAGATGCTTTGCTATGTGCAACAACAAAAAACGATTACACAAAACTACAAAAAATAGCTTTATTGTTACTTATTCAGAGAAAGAATTTAAATTACTCTATTATAGGCTTCAGGGGAGCTAAAATAGCTACAAAGATTCTTATTTTAATCTGTTTCACTTCATCTTACTTTTTACTCCCTCTGAAAACTGAGGTTGCTGCTATATGCCTATTGTTTTTAGAGAACATGTGAGGAAACCCCTGATAGTAATCTCTTCATTAAATGGAGTAAAAATATTCTGTGAGTTAATAAATGTCTTTGTTGTACCTAACTTAATTGTACCTTTAAACTTATGAAGATAAATTTTACTTGGGTCTTAACAAGTGACAGAGGCATCAGTTTCATACATTGTACTGTTGTATCCTTATTACAGTCATTCACTGAGTATTTCTGATTCATGCTGGTAACTAAAAATGTTTTACTCTTTGTTACAGGCTGAACATGGTGAAAGAAAGACTCCACACAATGAAGAGCCTACTGAGCCCGCTGCTGCCTATGCTGCTCCTCCTCCTCCTTCCTGATGGCATCTTTTCTAAAGATTGCCCAAAAGACTGTTCTTGTGTGCCTACAGAATCCATTTTATGTTTCCAGAGACACTCATCTACGTTTCCCCAAGGAGTACCCACATCCACCCAAAGCCTCTATCTGTTTTCCAATGGGATTGAAAACATTAAAGCTGAGGACTTTGATGGTCTTGCGAAGCTGGAAATGTTGGACCTCAGTCAGAACAAACTGACCCATCTTCCTGACAGGGTGTTTGAGCCCTTGACATCTTTGAAAAACTTGGACCTGTCATCCAACCAGATCAACCACATTTCAGAGAAATGTTTCCACGGTGCAACACAGCTTGAACGCCTTTATTTGTACAGTAACAGCATAAAGACCATCCATCCTGCAGCCTTTAATGGCTTAGACCACCTACTGGAACTCAAGCTGCAGGGTAACATGCTGACCTCCCTGCCTACCCTCTCAATGCCCCAACTACTGCTGCTGGACCTTCGCTTTAATGCCTTACCCTCTTTAGGTCCTACAGATCTTCAAACTCCGAACCTAGAATCCCTCAGATTGGGTGGTATGGGGCTCACCAGCTTGAATAAAGATCTCATACTGGGTCTGAAAAATCTTCATGAGCTGGACATTTCAGGAAACCAACTAGACTCTTTCCCCTCAGCACTAAAGGAGACCCCTGGGCTGTATTATCTTAATCTGGCTGGGAACCCAATTGGTCCTCCAAAGGTTGAGGATCTGCAGAACCTTCGAGAGCTATCAGAGTTGGACATTAGCAGTCTCAGTCTTCAAGGCCTACCTGAAGATTTCACTCAGCTCTTTCCCAACCTCAAAAAGCTCACAGTAGCAGAGAATCCTTTTAACTGCCTTTGTAACTTAGCATGGTTTCCAAGATGGCTCAAAACCCAAGGTATCGCCCTGGAGAGAACTAAGGAGACACGCTGCCATTTTCCACCTATTAATGCTGGAAAGGTTTTAGAAAAACTGGAGCACAAAGATTTTGGCTGTCCAACAACAACTACAATCACCACTAGCACTGCCAAAACTACTACCACCACCCTGACTGTTCCTGTCACTACCTTCCCAAGTACTACTAAAACTATTCATGTCCTTAAAGTCAGTAACAACCCAGGTAACAAAGGTGACTCTCCCCCAATTCCTGCTCCTGCATCCACCAGTAGTGGCATCATGGACCAAGATGAAGAGCAGCATATCTGTCCTGATAATACCTGTTTAAATGGTGGTACCTGTCATCTGGATCGGCATGGTCATGTAGAGTGTACCTGTCCATACGGTACCACTGGAATGTTTTGTGAAATTCAAAACCAGTTTCCACCTTCACCCCCTGAAGTTGAATCATCCAGGGCAACTTTCATCACAGACACACCAGACCTCAGCTCCCATCAAGCAACCCCAACTTCCATTCTGATAGACCTTCACCGGTACATTGAAATGCGTCCATACATTCGTGGAATTCGTCTGACTTACAGCAATCTGTCAGGGTCGGACCGCAGGCCAAATCAACTCAACCTCCCAGCATCCTTCCCAGAGTACAGACTTAGAGGTCTGAATCCTAACTCCACCTATGCTGTCTGTGTCAGTCCTTTAGGTGATCATAGTGGCACAGAAAGCATCTGCATTGAGGCTCATACAGAACCTTTAATCATGGAAACAACAAATGCACGCACTGAAAACCCAAAGCTTACCACCATGCTTGTGCCTGCAACTGCCATCATGCTCCTACTGATACTGATAGCAATAGCAGTGGGAGTGGTATGCTATTTTCGCAGAAAGAAAGCCAAGGGCAACCTGGATCTAGATTGTGAGCCCTCCCAGCTAGAGTTGGATGGAGTTAAAACTGGCCTAGACAATGGGGTGTTGCCTCACAAACAGCCCCAACTTATGATCCCTGAACCTGCTGTCCAAAATGGCAGTCTGGAATATGAGGTGTTGTTACTACAAGATCATTGCATATCCAATAACAACATGTCCTTGCACAAGCCCTATCACTTTTGACAGCTGGATTTGATAACTCTAAAGGAGGACTTTTAATTGTTCTGCTCTCTCGCTCCATGTGGAATACAAAGTATGGTGTTTGAAAGTAGAGGACATGGAATAAACCAACCAATCACAAGAAGAGCAACTCTACATACAAACTCACAGCCCTATGATTGTCCAAGAAGATATTGGACATCATGTTTGGACATTCATCTGTCCTGATGCTGGAACTGATCGTGTTTTGTCATGGACTAAAAATTGGAGTTAGGACACACAATGAACTCATGCTTTTCCAAATAGACTTGTAGTGCCTTTCTCCATCACAAAACCCCAACAAAACAATCTTAGAAGCTGTTTTTTTTTTTATTTTTCTGCACGGTGCAACTCTTCAGTACTTACCCTAAGGGATCAGAATATGCTGTGAATGACCTTTAAGACTCAAAATGAAGTTCAGAGAAAATAGCTGATACTTGTATGGCTTTGTTTTGATAAAAAATGTATATATGTTTAATTATTTTTGTTTCTTTGTATTGTTTGAACTGTGTAACATTGTGAATGTTAAAACCCCTCAAAACCCTGATCCCACTTTTTGTGACTAACAGACAAAACAGCAGATTAAAATCTTTGAAGATTAAAACTCATTTGGTACAAGTAAAGTCAGTCAAACGGCTTTGCCCCCAGAATATCAGACAGTCTAAGTAGATGTGAGTCTGGACTGAGTCAAGACTAAATCCCTCTTTATCACTCTGAAGCCCTCGTCATGCTTTGCAAATACAAAAGAAAAAGGGAAGCAGGATTACAACAAGGTACAGAGGGAAGAAACGGAATGATCCCCCTCTGATTTAGTGCACTGTCTTTCAACCATTTTTAAGTTTGTCTTACAGCAAATACTCAATGATTAAAATCAAATAGCTCTTCATTTACCCGTAAAGCAAACTGTGCTATCCCTCAACTATAATTCAAACACTCAGCCCACTTCATGGCCTGGTTGAAAACAGGCAAAGCAAATAGTGAATATGTGTCTTATGTTTCATTTGAGTAAAAATAGCCTGCTTGATGACGTGCTATACACAATTTCTCCTTGGCAAAGGAGACCCCTGTTGTGCTTGCTTGTACCTAACCATAACACCAGATGCACAACTTTATAACGTTTGAAATCTTTTATAAAAGACAACGATGCTTGCAGAGATCCACTGGAAGATTACCAAAAAGACTGAGTGCTGAGCTTAAAATCTGTGAATATGGCACAAAGAAGGAGCTACAAAAATATTGTGTGTGTGTGTGTGTGTGTGTGTGTGTGTGTGTGTGTGTGTGTGTGTGTGTGTGTGTGTGTGTGTGTGT
>JAUBOC010000019.1:10459471-10469697 GCA_032275365.1 Anablepsoides cearensis | reverse complement strand
TTTATTATTAATTTCAATAAATTGCAAGTTAAAAAGGGCATGGAAATTTCTCTTTTTTGTATCGAAAAAATATCGAATCGTGAGACTAAAGTATCGAACCGAACCGAACCGTGAATTTTCTGTATCGTTGCACCCCTAATAAATGCACATATTAAGCAAAATATTTGCAAAAACTAACCAACAGTGTTAAACAAGGTTAATAAGCAACTTTGCATTACTAATTATTTAGGCAATTTTATTGTACATTTTAATACATAACTAATTAAAACTGAAACTAAGAAATTACTAAATAAATTTGGAATAAATATCTTAAATTTGTTCAGTGAGCCATGAAAAGTACAGTAAGCTAAGGCTTCAAAACATTAAACAAGTGGTCTTAATGGTTTAAAGTGGATTCTTTGCTAAAGTCCTAAAGTTGTCTTTGCATTGTTGGACCACACTTCTCATTTATTTGTAGATTTTTGGTGACTCTTACTCAATACTTAAACATCTGGTTTCTGCTGTTTTCATGAACAAAACTTTTCACTTTAGAACAACAAATCAACAAGAAACATGAGTAATTGTAAAACAAAGCACAAAAACATTTAGACAAAAACCACTGCAGGATATTAACATCAAAGTTGACAACATCAATAATATATACAAAAATAGTACTTATTGTTGTATATCTATGTGTTAAAGAGTCTGGAATACCTTTAATAATTGATGTCAAAAATGTCAATGCAAAAAGAACTAAACAGGAGTGTTTTTATCATAGACATGAGTAGCTGGACGGCTTTCTCCAAACTGAACAGTTCTGGTTGGTAAACTCATCTACTTAGAGTGGTCTGATGAGCTAACAGCTTGTCAGTGTAAGGCAAACACCAAGATAGATTACTGCTGTCTTAAAACCTCTAATCTCAGATATTTTATAGCAAATACTTTCTTGAAACTATCTATCTACAACAGGAAAGATATTATACGTTCATAACTTTTATATGAAACTGCATTTCAAATGATCTCTTTAACAAGACCTACATCATTGGATAAAAAACAGGCACATGGAGTTGATGTTGAAAAAGGATAAATAAATTCAACAATCAACATGTAGAAATAATTTGCTGAAGGTTTTTATTCTCCAGTTTTGTTTCAGCCATTTTTTGTCCATAAAGTTGCACAAGTGGATGACGAACGGCACAGAAAAATGCTGCAAAATAAACAGAATTTTACTCATTTAGTCCTTCTAAAAGGCTTCTCCTTTCACATCTATCCATCTGGCTCTATGTTTGTGTGAGATAAAGTTAACTGTACTGCAGCACAGGCTTTCATTGTGCTGCCAACCAGAATCCACACATATGCTCAAAATCTTAGTTTACAAGGCCTGCCAGTAGTTCTTTTTGGATGTAACACGAAATCTTAGCATGGAACTGTACAACATCCACCGCCACCTCTAAATACATACAGCGCATATGATTTCAAATGCAAAAGTAATATCGACATAAATCTAGTTTATTATGCCTGAAATGAGCAACACAAGAATGGCGAACACACCTACCAGGAAGTTCAGACTATGTAATTTATGGCAGGGTATAGAAGATGGTACAGTACAGAAACCACTGTGCTTTTTCTTGGCCCTGCCCAGCGCTCCCTCATCAAATCTAAACCTATTCCAGCCCACGACGCTCTCTAATTTCACCCAGAGCAGCAGAAGCTTGGGCTCAAAAACAGCAATCCGGCCCCCCGAGTCTAGCAAACTATTCCCTTTTCCAGTCGCCCTCCTCTTCCAGCGACCGCAGATCGACAGCTCTACGGCCAGTAGTGGCCCAGAACTATGAGGGGTATTTTCAGCACTGTAATTTGAAACACACATGGTGTACACACACACACACAAAAGGCACATGCTCAAGTACCGAGCCACACACTCAGCGAATCCAGAGACGCTGGAGAGAGATCAAAAGATGCTGGCGAGTGGAAAGGAGACACAAATGTCCACAAAGGCACGTGTCTCTTTTGGATCGGGTCAGGATAGGCCTGTTCTTCTGCAAAGTCGTGTGGCCCAGTAAAAGAAAGCAAGAAAGGACTGAAAGGAGCAAAAAAAAATCTTATCTAAAAAGACCATATTAAAGATGTTAGAGTAGAACTAAGAAATGATAATAATTATATGTTTAGTACCTGATTATTTACCATTTTTCCATTTTTAGAATGTGTGTATTTACTCCAAGGACTAGCGTTAGGAAGAGATTTAAGTTTTCTTTTTAACTGACTTTGCCTGAGCTAAGATGAAGTAAATAATGGGAAAAAAGAAATTCAGACAAAACAGAATACCTAAACACAAAACTAAACTCCCATTTTTTACTTCAACCTGCCATCAGTGGTGGTGAAAGAGAAGGGACGCCACATCTACAGACAATCTCTCTTCTTGTGTGCCAACTATGTAAATAAAACACTTGCCTTGATTACAGATGCAGTATTTACTGCCTTTTCTGTCTTTCCAAGACTTTAATTTCCCCGTGCAGTCTTATTTCCCATAAATACAGCCGGAATAGGACTGCAATTAGGGCCTATATTTACCCCACCTGACTAGTGGGGAGCCCAGTCGGGAGCTGGCAGCAGGGATGAGCTGACTCCACTCAAATCTGCTGCCTCGGGTGGAACCGGGACAGCAGTGGACACACACGCACCGGCTCAGATGTGACACACTAAACTTGTTTCTTATCCTATAAGAGGTTTATAATGTTTACAATTATAAAAACAAACTTTTTGTTTTTTGTACAAATTACACTTAGCCTTCACTGTACGGGAATTCAAACCCAAAAAGAGGAATCTCTGCCTTGATCTAATGAACTCCAGCTTTCTAAATGCATTTTCCCTCAGAAATATTATCAGAGATGAGTTGTGGCTTCTTGTGATGAGAATAAATAACTGCAGCTCTTGCAAGAAGCCAAACAAACTTCCCAGTGTGATTGCAAATTCAAAAGGTTCGGCCGTTTCTCTGCCACTCTCAATTTTCTTTGTGGCCGTGTTGACCTCTCCCTGTCATTATGTACGATCTTTAACAACAAACAGATCAAAAAGCGAAGCACAGAAAGTGCTTTGAATGTTCTTCACATCGTGCACAATAAAAACTTTGCTAAATCGACTTGTAACCACTTGAGAAGCGCTGTCTTATGTTGTCTTTTATTGTACTGAACAACTTTTTGGGTTGAATTAATCTTTTAAGTGTGTTTGGATTCATCACCCGCTCCCTGTCAGCCACTCGTCAACAGATGGGATGCTTATAGGAGGTTCTGCTGGTCTCCGATTCTCCAGAAACAGTCACACATCTGAAAGCTGTCATGGTGAGGTATTCCCAATCTGCTCTCAGAGGCCTCCAAACCAAAGCCTCTCATTGCAGGACTTTGTGTGTTTCTGAGATAGTGAGAGAGGAGAACACAAAACCAGTGGCCAAAGCAAACCTTTAATAACTTTGATCTGTGGCTTCACTTTTTTATGATTTGTGGCCATAAGGCATGTGCTGTGCGGAGAGGAGGGCAGTCTGCTGACTCACATCTGCTCAGTTCAATCCTCATTGTGGCAACAAGAGCAAAGAGATTAATCAGAGACGTTGGAAAGAAGAGAACAGGGGAACGTACAGGCAGCCAAAAACTGGTTAACTTGGATCAATGGTCTGTCTGTTCGGGTGATCCAGTTAAAACAACCTTTGTCACAGCTGACACAGATGACTTATAAATGAGGGGAAACACAAGCAAAAGCATATTTTAAAAAGATTTTGAGCAAACATGAAAGTAAAGTAAAAAATTCTGTTTTGCATTTTATTTTTACAAAACTCATCAAGCACCACGAGAACTAAGATAAACAACAACATTAAAGTCCATTCTTCAGTTTGGTAAACTGTTCACAAATTTGCAACCTTTTCTTATAGTTTAGAATTTACGCACAGTGGTTTTCTTATAAATCTGTTAGAGAGTCGCAACATAACGATCATGATCTGTGTTTTCTGTTCAAGATTTCTTTTTAAGATCAGTGTTTCATTTTTTTGTATCCGCTCTGTATTTTGGTTCTGGTTTAGTATTTCTGATTCAGTTCAGTTTAGTTCTGCCACGCCCACCTTCACCTGATCCTAGAAGTCTCTGCCCAGGTGTTGGATATTTGGGTTCATTAGTTTGTCTTTATATTTGCTGCTGGACGGTTCTGCATCGTACACTTCATCGTCTCCAGTCCCTACGAGTTCTGTTTTTGTAGTTTGCTGCCTCGACGGCTTTTTGTTTTCATTAAAAGTAAGATTATTTTTGAAGATCCGTGTCAAGAGGTATTTGTCTGCACTTTGGGTCCAATAACCACCACAAACCATGAAAATAACTGTTCATGTCGATGCAGTTTAGTTGAAAGGTTGAACATATTCTGTCTCCCAGGATCAAAAACTGTTATTAAACTTTTATTAAGCTTCTGTTGAAGCACAAACCTCCTTTCCCTGCCTTCAGTAACCACTTAAATCACTGCTGAACATAGACATAGTATCCATCTGATTCAACCTTTGACAGCAGCAACGTGATTTACATGCCTCTTCAGGTACAATTAATTTGAATTACTGCAATTCATGTTAGACAGAGAATGAAGTGTGATGAAGGGACTTTAACACCTTTGACGATGAGAAAACAGAAAAGTCAGCACGCCTTTAGGACGATTTCCCAAAGTTTCCAAAACAAATAAAATATGCATGGTTGAGAATGTACTGTAAACAGATAAAGGAGTTGACACATGTACACACTGCATGAACACACAATCGCCGCCATACAAGCTAAAGTACCTTCCAGGTATTTCAGTGATGTGATTTTCAATATGCTGCGGCATGTAGTGTTTTTTCTAGGATTCTTCATATTTACAAACCAGGGAGCCCACGAGGCAGGCTGAGCATCGCTGTAATTAAAACACGCTGGGAGGTCCACCTCTGAAATGTGTGAGAATATTTGCTCTATGGTGAGCAGACTCTCATGGCACTAAGTACACCCCTTCTTCTTATTTTCTCAACACTCAAATGCCCAACCACTCCACGTCCTTATTGCTGCCAGTTGAGATGGTGTCCTATTGGCTCACGCTTGGTGGCCACTGCTGAGAAATTTACATTAAGGCAAAAAAAACAGGAGTAGCTCAAACTATATTGGATTGCGATGGGTACCGTGAGAAACAGGGACTGTACCATGTGCTGAACATTCATAAATCAATGCAGGATGAGTCACTGAGTGGTCAGTGGTGAGCTCCCAAGGATGCTGTCAACATGTTTACTAAATGTAGCATGGAAAAAAGAAACTGTGCTCAAAGTGAATAATCAGGAGGAGGTCAAAAATCAGAGCTAATTTTACCAATTTTTGTACTTTTTATGGAATTAAGAAATATAAGTAATATTGTTTACTGTAAAAATACAAAAACATCATTTAATAGAACATTTCGTAGTTACAAGTGCTGGTGGAGCCTAACTTTTTCAGGTCATAGGTCAATTGAGAAAATGATTAATGGAAATACCATTGGAATCGTGCAAACTCGCATGCGCACTTATAACAATTTTTAACTACGAAATGGTGAACTGATTGTGTGTTCAACACCTCTACCTCTAAGAGCAACTGCAGGTTGTTTTAGAAGAGTGGTGGGTACTTTTTTATTTATTTATTTATTTATTTATTTATTTATTTATTTATTTATTTATTTTTATTTTAGGTGGAAGAGACTTACCTGAACAGGTGTCAACTGTGCTCTGGGATCAAACACTCGCAGCATCTTATCCTAGTCAAACAGACAGAAAAACAAACTTTAAACACGAGGAAAGCTCTGAAACATTCAATCATGATGCAAAAGTTAAATTATGTTTTTGTTATTACAAATGATCTGTTTTTAGTCATTTTGTCAGCATATTTAATGAGTAGGGGTGTAAAATCCCCAGCTTTATCACGATACATCGATATGTTTAGATGACGATTCGATATTTCTCGATATCAAAAAGTCTGTCATGATACGGTTTGGATTCAATTCAGTTCACATGTCTGCGATCGATATAATGCAATATCATCTGTCCATTAATGACTGTGTTAGATGGGCAGATGATATCGATTCACATCAAGAATATGATGATGATATAGATCTATATTTTCATTTTGCCTCGATATAATTGAATCATGAACCATTCAAATTGATATATCGATATAGATCGATGTATTGTTACACCCCTAGTAATGAGTGATTTTAGTTACTACCACAGCAATTTTTAGCTCAGTATTTCAGTTCCTTTGTTCGTCACAACTTTGTTCTGACTGAAAACTGTTTTATGATCAGTTTCATTTTCAGTACATTTTCATAAACAGCAACTGAGGTTAAGTAGTGAGAACATCTGAGAGCAGCTGAGGAATAAGAGGTTTAACACACAAAGGGGGTCAGTGAGCGTGGGCGACTGAAGGGTTTTCAAGTTCCTTCAAAATAAACGTGGAAGGAATTACAGGCTTTTCAGTTAGCGGAGGTATTTTCAAAGAAACTAAACAGACAATTGAAATATTAAAGCCGAGTCCCTCCATGTTTGTACATTTCAGAGAAGACAACAGCAAAAGTTCCTCATTTATCTGCAAAATTGCACTGATTTGTTTTTAGCAAATGACATCAAGTGACCTCTTCACGGCCTCGCTCGCCTTGACCCTGGACCACCAAAACACATTTGGCATCAATCAAAGCAGCCAATCAGAGAGGCTCCCGTGTGATTGGAAGGAAACGGCACCTAATGGGATCAGGCTGTGGGGGACGATGGTGTCTGCAGCCGTGTCACTCAATACTGCTGTGTGACTGAGATCACAGCCCAAGTCTGACATGTGGAGCTGATAGCAGGTAATAATTATAAGCACTTAGACTAAACCATACACAGATTTAACACATTCATGTCAGAGGGAATCAGAAGGTTGAACCTGACATGGTGAAGCAGAAAAAAAAACTAGAATCTTGACAACATTTATCTGCGAGGAATATTTTTTTCAAACATCACGTCTGACATAGTTAGAAGCAGGTTATTCTATGATCCTAAAACTCAGACTGATCTAAGCCTGTCTTCATTCTGATCCTCTTAACAATCACTAAAGACATCTATTTGCTTTTTTTTGACATGCATAGCAAACACGAGGTTTAAAATAAAGTGCTCTTTTATTTGGCTTTCCATCTTGTCTCAGTGAGCCCAGCCCACCCACGAACACGATGCCCCACAGCTACGTCTTCATCAGGCCTTTGTGACCTTATACTAAACCCAAGGCTCACAGAGGTCTGCAGGAATAACACACAAACACATCTCCTCCATTTGACCTTTGGGCAAGAGTCCACCTGCTGTTCCACAACAAAAACAAAAAAAGGCTAAAACCCTAAAGTCTACTGACTTCTCATTTAGTCTTGTCTTATTTCGGAAGACATCCGGAAAACTACTGTATTTTTATTATGTATGAACGTTCATATACTTTACAGTTACTGGTCTGTTGAGATCGTTTTTGCACTGAAAACAGGTCATTTCTAAATCCTGATGTTGGATTCTGATAGTCTGCTGTCTCTAAAACAACACATGTCTTTCTATATTCTTGCACATTTCTCTCTATATATGCAGCAAGGATAGTCAGTGTTAATTGTGTCTATAGTCTATAATCTATAGTCTGTAAATAACTAGTGTGTCAACCTCTGTACTGATGCTGCTGTGACACCTGAATTTCCCCTCGGCGGGACAATAAAGGCTATTACTACTACTACTTTTACTATATAAACCTTTGTTAATTCTTATTTTGACAAAATACTTTTCACAATCCTTAAAAATGTTGTAAAATACTGAGGGAACAACAATTAAAAGTATAAGCTATACTTTTCCCATAAAGCTCATGCCAAGAAGACAAAGCCTAGTTGTGCCAGTTTTGCTTTAAAAAGTGAAAAAATATAAAATGATAACCAAACAAATTAATTCATAACCACCTATCTTATTATCATAAAATATGATATCCTATCATAAAATAATTAAACACAAATGTAAAAACATTGATTCTCCTCATTGTTGAGACACATTGTTCAAAGTGTTGGTGTAGATTCAATCATCATGACTTAATAATCTCAGCAAACTGAATAAAAAACAAGTGGACTTTTTTTTTTTGATCCTAGAAGATGTCTCATTTTTCATCTGAGCACATTTTACAAAAAAATAAAATGTCCTCCAGAATCCAAAAAGTAGCCCTAATGCCTTTGATCCAGCATGGTAGGATTACAGTGCAAACAACACAAGAGGGAGGAAACTATCTGGCTGCGCAAACACACAAATGAGGGGCTATTCACATACAGACGTGTCCACCAAGTGACCGTATGTATGCACAGACTCAACCAAACAAATATTCTCTCTTCAGCCGATAACAACAACACATATAAGAAAGCCACAACACTTATAAATGCACAGATGGGAGGCCCTGGATAGGTGCGTATAGATTTGTGCGTTTGTATTTCTATGTGCGTGTGTGCGTGCGCTTCAACCAGCAGCTGTTTAATCAAAGAGGTGGAGCCTCGTTCTCAAGCTGCTGTTAATGAGTTTTCACCGCACGTCTGCTGCGTACAACTTTCACATGATGTACGCAAACACACACACACACACACACACACACACAGACGCTGGGAATCTTCACCCGCTGCACTCATCAAACACGCTGCGCTGCCGGGCTGCTGTTCCCAGTCACCCATGGTTACTCAGGTCAAAGCCTGATGCGCGGGGCAGCTGGAGTCTGCAGCATCTCCACCGAGGGTTTGTCACGCTGCGAAGAACGCTGGTAAAACCAAAATTCAGAAAATGTTGAAATGTTGTGTAAAATGTGAATAAAAACAGGTTGTAATGATTTTCCAAATCTCATCAATCCTTATTTTATTCACATGGGAACATAGTTAAGATATAAACTGTTAAATTTAGGAAATTATAGCTTTTAAATAATAATAAGAAGAAAGTCTTTTTGATTTTGATGGCATCAATCCATCTCAAATACATTAGGACAGGGCCATGTATCCCACTGTGAATTATGCCCTCTTTATTTAACAACAGTCTGTAAACATCTAAGAACTGAGGAGACCAGTTGCTGGAGTTTTTGGAGGGGAATGCTGTCCCATTCTTGTCTGATGTACCATTCAAGCTATTCATCAGGCCTAGGTCTTCTTTGCTGGATGTTTTGCCAAATAAAATCCTGTTTCTGTATGTACTTTACAAGCTGCACATGCAAAAAGCAATAATGCACCTCCATACCATCAGAGAAGCTTTTGAACTGTGCACTGATCACAGGCCAGGTGGGTTCTCTTTGTGCTGCTTCCTTTTACAACCTTCTGTTGACCTCGTTCCAGGTTTTCTGAGAAATGTTGCTGTCATCAGTTTTTTAGGTGGTAGTTTTTTTTCTTAGTTTCATCATTCAATGTGTTTATTATGATTTATTGCAAATAAAATATGGGTTTATAAGATTTGTAAATCAATGCATTCTGCTTTTATTTACATTTTACACCATACCCCAGCTTTTTCAGAGTTGGAGTTGTACAAAAATGACCTCAAACGCAACACCTACAATCTGATCACTGCTCCTGTTCATAACTAACAGAAACTAAAGCTCCACGTCATCTCTGCTCACTCTCTCTCTGGATTTTGCTCCTCTTAATATAATGCTCCCTTTTTTTTTCTTTCCACGTGTGTCATAAATATACTTTGTTCTAGGCCCAAATGAGGCCTGTCATGACTACTGCTCTTTGGGGAGGTGGTCTCCCCTTCATCTTCCCCCAGCCAAGCCCTGCGCCCCAATGTTTACCCTACAGAGGAGCCGGGGATTGGACCCACATGTTGGCAGGCTCTATTTGCTTTAATAACTTGGATTGGAAAAAGTGAAAGCGGCCCTTTTAGTTAAATGACACCAGACACCAACTGGGCTGAAACCTCCAAGGCCAGACATCCCCCCCACAACCAAACACACACTTTTCTTCTCAGGTGTCTTGTTCTTTCAGGCTGCGCTGAAGCTGATGGTTGGGTCAGTAGCTCTGATTAGGACCATTATCCTGTCAAGGATGTCATGATTTGGAAGAAGCCTGAGATGGCTGGAATAATTTGTTGCTTGTCAGACAGAGACAAACAAGGGGGACTGAACCAACAATCATACCTACAGTGTTTGCGAAAACTTTTGAGTCACGTCTGCCAAACTGGCAGACGTGACAGCGTCTCACGCAGGACATTTTTG
>JAUBOC010000019.1:10406734-10440741 GCA_032275365.1 Anablepsoides cearensis | reverse complement strand
TTATACATATAAATTTAATTTAAAATACTATAATAATAAATATATATATATATTTTTTTTTACTATTATTATAGTACTTTCTCCAAACTCTGTTGTCTAACACAGTCGGGGGAATTATTGTAAAACCATCAGTGATTTCATATAAACGGCAGGTCAGACTCAGCAAGATGTGAACATTTTTGATTGTAAAAAGACTAATAAGAAAAGAAGCCTGCCTTCATTGATAAACATAATACTTAAAAGGTAGTAATTGATCCAAACATACAGAAAAAGCATTTACTGTGGTAGAACTCCATATTAAAGGATCAGTCAGGATCTCACCTCCATGTTGAAATGAAAGGCTTTAACAGCTTCCTCCACCAGCCTCCTCTTCGTCTCCGTGTCCAGGTCCAGCTCATTCATACGACTCCGGTACAGCTGCTTGAATGCTTTGGCACTATGAATCCCGTCAAACTGGTAGAACTCCAAACCTTCGCCCGTGGGTGGCAGCTTCAGAGCTCTCTGCGCCACCTTTTTCAGCACCTGACCCCCTGACAGGTCACCCATATAGCGGGTGTAGGCGTGGGCCACCAGCAGCACCGGGTCCTCTCGGCCCACCTCACGGATACGGTCCACATAGTGCCGGGTGGCTTGAGAGCAGCTGATCTGGCTCTTCCATTCCGGGCCGTAAAAGTACTCCAGGTCACGAGCCAGAGCTTCGTGGCGGTGCAGCTCTGCAGGAAAATACAGGGGGGCAAAGTGGGGGTGGTCCTTGTTCCTTTCGATCTCTTCTTCCATGGCAGAGTATGTGTAGTAAAGCGCCACAGCACCAAGCTGGAGAAACAAAAGCTAGTGTAATATTCATCTTTTACAGGACTTTTTTTAAGTACTTCTGGAAAAATATATTCTTATCTAATTTTCCTATAAATATTCTGATGTCTCAGTTTATTTTTGGCTTTCACTTTATTTACCTCTTCTTCAGTTATGCAATCATAAAACTTATTTACAAATCTCAATTGTCTGTCAAAGTATTCTTTAAAGGGCTTTTGTTTTAAGTGCAGATATGTAGCTTAGGTGGGTAAGTAAGTAGTTAAAGCTCTTATCAGCAGCAGATAAGGGTGAAAGTGCACTCAGTTTGTAGAGTAATCAGATGAGTCATGCTAAACAATGACCAAACACACAAACCAAAGCTCTGTTCTCATGTTCGTCCAGGTCTCATCTGTCAGAGACCACTCACAATTCCTCCAAGCAACAGTGTTCTTCTTGCCATATGATGCAGATAAAAGCCACCAACATATTTAATATTGAAATTTAACACGTCTTTACTTTTCTGTATTCTGACCTTGAAGAGCTCCTTGCGAATACGTCCCCTCAGGAAATCTTTCACAAACTGCGTGTTCTCAGCCTTTTCATGAACCTTCTTGGTCCCTGCTGCCAGCATCTCGGACAAGTCTTCTGGACTGGGAACGAAAACAAATATTTTAGGAAAAAAAGTGGAAAGCTTACTGTGTAACCTGTATAACCACAGAAAAATTATCTTAGTTAAAAATGAAAAGTACAACTGGGAGATTTACCTGAGAGGGTTTTCTTTTTCTTCATATCCAGGCCCTGCACCATTGGATACACTTGCTGTTGTTTCCATCTTCTTTGATGATATTTTGGGTGTGATTTTTTTATTTATTTTATTAATATAATAAACCTGGAATTCAAACAAAGCTCTGATCACACACATAGCACACAAAGAGAGAACAGTACAGAACAGGACATTGCCTAGTCAATAAGTAACCCATGATTACAGCAATCATGCCATGCGTTTCAAATATCTGCTAATAAATT
Source organism: Anablepsoides cearensis (assembly GCA_032275365.1). Lineage (NCBI taxonomy): Eukaryota > Metazoa > Chordata > Actinopteri > Cyprinodontiformes > Rivulidae > Anablepsoides > Anablepsoides cearensis. Next base: position 10,438,926 of record JAUBOC010000019.1, on the reverse strand, counting down.
CCAAAATCTTAAAATAACATCAACAGAGTAATGTCAAATGTTACTGTTTAGTTAAGACGTTATCAGCTAAAGTTATCAGACAAATAAGGCTGTACATTAGGAGGCAGCAGAGGCTACTGCCCTCCATTGATTTAACTGAGATTATCAAAGTAAACATCCACCAGCTGATTCACCTGCTTTAGCTGACAAGACCACACGATTGTGTTTGGATAAAAGTTAATTATTTTACCTAGTTTACAGAAGCTTTTTAAATATCCAAACAAGAAAATAAAATGCAGCTCATAAAACAAAGGCCTTCTAGTGTTTACCAGAAGTCTCAGAAAATAACTAGCAGATACAAAGACTTGATGCTCTAAAGCTGACTGTTTATTTTAGTCATCCTAACTGAAAATATATTATATTATGTGAAGTCAATCTTCGTCAAAAGCGACAGATGCCAGTAATGTTCAGTAAACTCGGTATGAGCATCCTTTACAACCACAGCTAACTTTTTATGACGAGAATTAAGTCTGCTAAAAAGCTAGCCTACGCAGCATTATCAAGCTAACAAACTCGTTTCAAATCTGATAAGTAACGATATGATATAATGGTAGATTGTCACGATTATTTAGTCATAAAAAATATTAATTTTTTTAACAGACGGCCACGCAATTAGATACTGTTAAGCATAACAAACCTTTTTTCCGGTACTGATAAGCGATTTTTTTTAAACTCTAAATGCGAAGGTCCCCCGGAATAACAGTATGCGCTTACGTTTGTTTCTACCCGGTCCTAACGATCACGCACCACTTAACCGGAAGTGTTGACGCAATTTTGTAGTTTTTATGCATCGTAGCACTGCAAGATTTCTAACAGGTTTCTACTGCGCCAAAAGTGGTTAAATTGTTAAATAAAGACACAAAGTAGTTTTATGATGCGGTGCAATATGTTTGTAGCAGCGTTAAATAAAAAAAATAACGTTTCGTTTAATTATTTTCATCATTGTTTTAATCTTATTCTGATTTATATTTGAGTTAATTTTTATAAAACATATCTCTACTGGTCCTATAATTTTACTGAATAAATCTGAAAGGAGTAAATACAAAATTTGTTCAAAACAAACAAACAAACAAACAAAAAAGTATTCAATGTGTGCCGAGAGGAGAGGGGCAAAATTAAATTAAAATTGATTAAAATTAAATTAAAATTGATTAAATAAATAAAAAAAGTTTCACACGTGGCTCTGATATACCTGGACATTAAATAAGCTAAAGGAAATAAAAGATACAATTAAAATAGAGGCATTGGACCACAATGGAAATAAGTGATTCTCACTTTCTTGTGTTATCCAAGCAGAGATGTGCATAAGTCTTTTTTTGCAAGTCCAAGTCAAGTCTCAAGTCTTTGGCTCCAAGTCAAAGTCAAGTCCAAGTCTTTGACAAAAAAATCCAAGTCAAGTCCAAGTCTTTCAGTAAAAATCCAAGTTAAGTCTCAAGTCTCTTGACCTCAAGTCCAAGTCTAGTTGCATGTATTACTTAACTGGCAGTTTGATCAAAGGTATTCTAACTATACTAGCTTATATTCTATAATACTATATTTTAGGGCTGCACAATACATCGAAAATTTATCGTCATCGCGATAAATCGCATCGCAATATGCATATCGCAACAACTGCATAAACTGCAATAAATGGTTGACTTCAAAGTTTGCATTTATGTGTTTTGTCATTCAGATGGAAGCTTGAAGTATTTAATCAATCTAATGGAGCCCTTCATGTATTTGGTTAATTGGATAGGTCTCTAGACCTCTAGAACCAAAAAAATTCAGGCTGGAATGGAAATGATTACTTTTTTAGGTTGTTTTTTGGCTTTGAATCCAGAGCAGAAATATATAAACACTACATATGTATTTGTTCATTTATCGAAAGTCATATCGTCATCGCAATATTAAGCAGTGTTATCGCACATCGCAGGTTTTCCTAATATCGTGCAGCCCTACTATATTTTAATAAAATATTAAAACTAAGTATTATGTTTTAATAATACTATTAAAACATAATACTGTTGTAAAAATACAGATAAGGTTAAGGTTGAAATAACAACAATCGAGCATTCAGCACGTTATTAACATTGGACGGCACTGGCCCCTCCTGTTCTCAGGTGAGGGGGAGCAGAGTGTATGGAAAAATTATTCTGACTTTAATCAAGAGCGTATATTTTCAATTTGAGAGCAGGAGTAAATTTCTTTGATCTAAAAACTTTATGTATTTGTTCTCAAAGGAGCAGAGCATAGATGTATTGAGGGAGTGAGAATCGTGAGCCGGGTCATGTTGTATTGTTCACAAGTCTCAAACCACAAGTCCAAGTCAAGTCCAAGTCTCTAATAGTAGGGACTTTAGTGTGACTCAAGTCCAAGTCCGAGTCACCAGTCACCATCTCTAATAATAATGAATATACTAGATGTGTATGTACATGCAATATTACTGCTAAATAAAATCAGTCAATCAATCAATCAATCAGTCAATCTGGACTGTGAAAATTAATAAATAATCAACTTTAAAGTGTCCAAAAATAATTACTGTTTGTCTTTTGTTCCGTTGATAAACTAAAAAAATGTGTCTCTCTTCATAAACTAAGTTGTGCATGCTACTTTAGATTTTACAGATCTATGTCATCTAATCATTTTCTAATTGTTTTGTGCACAAATAATTAATGCCTGCTGTTCATGAATTATGTACACCATAGTTGCTGAACAGATTTGTCTGTTAGGGTGCTTGGAATACATTTGAAAGCTGCCTGTATGTCATAAGTGTGTGTGTGTGAGAGAGATTGTGTGAGAGTGTCTATATGCATATGTGCTTGTGTGACTGTCAGTGCCTGCCTGCTATCAGTCTGGTGGCCGGCTGTAGTGTCAGATGCTTTATTTTTCAGGGCAACAAGGATGGTGGGTGTTGGCTCCTTCCTCCCTCTGTAACTGAAGCATGGGGAAGTTTGCTGTCAGGCGGAGATGATGACATGATTCACTTCTCTCGAATGGGACCATCAACCTTACCTTCACACAGAAAATTCTTTGAGAACTACATTTTGTGCAAGTAATTGATTTTAGGACAAGGGAGAAACCTTTTTGGATTTGTAGATGTACCTACTAATTTAGTCCAATAAATCTGTATTTCCCAACAACCTCTGTTTCCTGATGTCTTGAAGTAAATGTATGATTGGATTTGTGCCCCACTGGACGCATGGGGCTCAGACTTTTTCAGTCATTGAAGACATGTAAGGTGATACTGCAAGTGTATTCTGTTTCTAGTTGGATTTTGGTTGCTTTTGTTGCTAGTTTTGGTTATTTTGTGGTTACTGTGTCTAACCCTTCCCATTGAGCATTTTTGTAATGAAATACATTTTATAAGAGTATGTCACTTTTGTGATGGCTGCTCATAAGATAACTTGAGCAATTATGATCCACTCCATTTTTATTACACTCCACCTCATGTTAACTTGCAGGTGTTCAATGGTCAAAACAACAGCACTGTTTTGACTTAATTTGATATTTCCATAAAAGAAAGCTCATTATTGTCAGAGTCGTGCTCTTCAGACTTTCACTGGCCTTTTAATAATAACATGGGCTCTGTTGTCCTAATTATACTCACTGGTTGTGCTTGTAAGGTTATAGGTAAAAGGAAACTTTTGTCAGGTTTGTAAGGGAAGGAACTAGGCTACTATTGCTTGGGGATCTGTTGTAAGTTTTAGATTCTAAGAAAAATTGTAAATGTAAGGATTTTGGTACCATAAAAAATTGTAATTTATGTTTTCGAACTTACACATAATTTATAACTAAATCAAGTTTACGTTGGACAATATTGGAAACTACTCTGGGAATTGGGTAACTGTGAAATCACGAATGTGGGTGCCAGAGACAATTGCAATTCTCGCGAGAACTGGATTTTCTTTTTCGACACTTTAGTTAAAAACTTGCCTTTGAGTTTTGCTAGTTTATAATGAGCCTGCGGAATAAAATTATGCAGATATCATTCCACCAACTTACTTCACGAACACGTGCATCATGTTATTGAATATTATTTGACTGAAACCTTTTTCATCATCGAAAGAAAAAGAAGAAACGTGGCTTCCGCATCCGTTAAGCTGAGGTAGGAGTCCGCGGGTCAGCAGACATAGCGGGTTTGTAATGTGACTTTGTAGATATATTGTGCGGTGTAACATTTGCACAACAAGCCCTAGTAGATTATACAAAGTGCGTTTAATTATCTATTTTCCCTTTTTTACGACTGGAAAGAACAAGAACAAGAAGAAGCATCAATGTCGCTGATCTCTGCGGTTGAGCGAATAATAAAGTCCTGTAAAGTCGAACAGGCAAAGCTGAATGACAGTATTCAACACTGCAGAGACATTTTACACAGCTTGTAAGTACCCGCTCATTTGTTTTAATGCAACTACTTTAACATTAGTGGTCGTGTGATATGAACATCCGTGTTTTCAGGTTCGATTTACCACCCGGGCACTGCACCTATGAGTGGCGCTGTGGCTTAGTTGGTTAAAGCGCCTGTCTAGTAAACAGGAGATCCTGGGTTCGAATCCCAGCAGTGCCTTTTGTGCTGCTAACTTCTTATTCCTTCTTCTAATATCGATATTTTCATCTTATTAATTTACTAGGTATAAAAAAGCTGTCAGGAAAGCCTGTGGGGCATGTGTCAGTTCCTGTACACACTCTACACTATCAAATGGACACTATGTTGTGAGAGGTTGTGCAACAACTTTTCGCAGAGACAAAACCAATATTACGTAGTTATTGCACTTAGGATGTTTGGCTGGTGTAGTCCAGATGGCCCATGGGAAGAAACTGTTTTTGAGACTGTCAGTGTGACTCTTAATGCTCCTGCACCTTCTGCCAGAGGGCAGCAGGCTGCTGGCGATACTGTCGAGGGAGCGGAGAGAACAACCAGTTACTTCCTCAGCAGTCCTGATCGCCGCATGCAGCCACTTCCTGTCAGCAGCGGTGGAGCCAGCATACCATACAGTAATGGCATTTGCCAGCACACTCTCTGCGGTGGAGGTTACCAACAGCTCAGTGTCCAGGTTGTTCCATCTGAGTACTCCCAGGAAGTGGAGTTGCTGCTGGGCCTTCTTCACCACCGCTGTGGTGTTGCTACACCTCGTACCTGTATGCCGACTCATCTCCATCAGTTAGAAGTCCCACCAGAGTAGTGTCAGCTGCAAATTTTATGATGGTGTTGGTGGAGTGAGAGGTGGCGCAGTCATGGGTGTAGATGAATAGTGGCATACAGCCCTGGGGGGAGCCAGTGCTGAGTGTCAGGGTGGAGGAGCTGTGTGCACCTGCAGACTGATTACCATTTGTAAGGAAGTCTTAATCCAGGCGGAAGTCGTGGGAGGGAAGTCTTAAGTTGGTTCACCAGGATGTCAGATGACTTTGTTTAAATACATTTTAAAAATCAGTATTTGTTTTAAAATTTTCATATCTTCTCAATATAAAAACGTTACCTTTTTAAAGTTATTATTTTAGATTTTTACAAACCTCTGATGCATCTATTTGTTATTGGTAATGAAATTGGTTGATTCTGACTGAATGATTGTGTGAAATTGTTATATGTATGATTGTCTTGTTTGGTTTTGTTTTGTATTGACAGAACAACTGTAGTTAATTATTTTTTAATCTCTCAGAACGCCACAACCCACGGCAGAGTCTGAAAAGTCAGAACAAGCAGAAGCTGTTGCAGGTAATTAATTTTTTTTCCATCTGAGAGATGCTAATTGAAAGCAGAAATACTGCTTCAGGCTAATTTTGTATAGTTTACTCAATATTAAGAAAAATCAAGAATTGCATTACACAAATACCATAAACACAAAACAGAAAAGATTAAATAAATAAATAAAAATCAGTTTTATAGATGGGATTGCTGCTGTTACAAGTTTTTTTAAAATATGTAGATAGGCAGTCTTGTCTCATTATTAAAAAATAAGATCCTTTGTCTTTTTAATTAAAAAGATGTTAGTGAAATCACTGAACTGTAACAGGAAATGTTCATGTTGCTCTTGTCACATGTAGACACTTCACCCGGGGAGAAGGAAGATATAGATCTGCTTGAACGAGCCCTGGAAAAAGCCCTTCGGGTCCGCACCGGCTCACAGCTCTCTAAAGACGACTGCTGCACAAACAACCTCTCTGGACCTCGAAGTGAAACGAACCCAACCACAGATGTATTGATTTCATCTGCAGTGGCTAATGAAGGTCAAACCACCATTAGATCCACCTCCAAATCTGCTGGGCTTGGCAGAAAAGAGCACAAAAAGTCTGGTTTATCAGTTTGCTCCACATCGAGCTCAAGGTCCTCAACGAGCTGCAAACCCCCGCAACCTAAAACCGTAAACAATCGAAACACAATCCAAAACCGTCTCTCCTCATCAACTCGGGCTCTGCACCATCGGGCATCGAGGAAATTTCAGCAGACTGTTGCGGCATCTGCCGCTCCTGATCCGATCACAACCCCACTCTCGACAAATAAGACAGCCAGAAGCAATCTGGCAAGAGACGATGACCTGAGCAGAGCTGCAGCTGTCTCCATGCCGTCTTCAAATAACATCGTGTCTTTGTCAGACACAGACGGGTTTGGTTTGAGCAGTTTGCTTCAACAAAATGGGTATGTTTTACACAGTTGGACCGTAAAAATAATTGTGTTTTGTTATTTGTATTTGAGGGAACAGATAAAAAGTTTTATGTTTGCTTTATGGCAGGCTAAAGTCTGACGTGACAACTAAATGGAAGTCTTTAAGGAGCAAGCAAAACAGGTTGCTAAATCATTCTAGATTATATAAAAGTTCTCGATAACAATGAGTTTCTACTTGAGTACCATTTTTTTATTCATCTACAGGCTGTGGGACAAAGTCATTTCCCTGCAGAGGAAACCTGTGCCTGGGAGGAGTCACTTTATGGAGAGAATGAGAGCCACGGTACTTTTCTGTTTCCTAGTGGAGCCAGTAAAAGTTGTCTGACCTGTGTTTTCCATATTGAGTAATCCTACAAATGGAGTTAAACTGTCTGTACTGTATGTATTTCACAAAAACTCGGGTTAATTTCACTCAGTACTTGTCTTTCTTGTCCTGACCTCCTTAGTTTCCCGGTGACTGGCCACGTGGTAGTCCAGATCAGACCAGGGCTCTGCTGGACAGACTGACAGAACAAGGGCTCAGCCTTGGACCGCGCAGCCACGCGGCAGAGATTCTAGCCAAGCAGGCATCAGACGTGGAGACGGAGCTGGGTAAATAGGCCAAACAGATTTTTACGCACGCAAATGTTCAGGATCAAGAGCGGAGGACTCTGTAAAAGTGATATAGAGTGATGATGACACAAGTATGTGGGTGAGGAAATGCGGCACTTGTTGGAAAGTGCACAAAGAGTTGGCAGGAAGTGACTTTGTAAGGCTGATCTAGATGGATAGACACATCCGTGTTTAGACTTTACTTTGCCAAGAAAAAAAAAATCACAAGATCTTGGACAGTTTAGATTTCTATGTAATTATTACAGGAATTATTGACTTAAATGAACTCTCATTTTGTTTTTTTACTCAGCTGATACAGTTTGACCATCATTGCTTGTTTGCATTCAGTCTACCTCCACTCCTGTCCAACAGGGTTGCAGCAGACGGCAGCAGAGCTCCAGATCTTTGCAGACCAAGTGCAAAAAGGCAAGAATTTTATTTGACTATGAAAAATGAGATACAGGAAGCCCCAAGTCAGCTTTTTGACCCTACACAGACAGATACTGCTTATAGGTATTAAAGGAGATATATCATGTGTTTAAATTACGAGTCAGGATCTAAAGTATGCTACAAATGTCCTCACCTCCACAGATGTAGTTGGTGTGAGGGCACAGATTTTCCATTTGAACCTCCTTGAATGATCTGATCACCTTTTAAAGAGAGGTATTTATCTATGTATGAGTTGAAGTTCTAATGCTGCTAAAACCTGTGTGAAAGAAAACGTCAGTCATTTCTAAGGCAAGACGCATCAGATGGGGTTTGATCAGCCATTCTTGCATCATACACCTAAGACTCATGACATATTTTGTTGCAGAACAATTTTTTTTAAATCCCAAGAGAGATTTTTTTTCATTTATTGCACTTTAACAGCCTTTGAAAAAAATGATTGTGACGAGTGTGCTGCGCTAACGAGCTAATGCGGCCCCACCCACGTTGGCATGTGGAAAATGAAAACAGAGCCGCGGTGACCCTCGGTGCCAGATCAGTACTTCCCTTGGCCTCATCAGACACCCAGCATCCCTGCTCGTGACAGTGGGATTTTAAAGCCATCTCTCGAGGCAAAGACCCAGTTATTTAAAGCTGAGGCAGCAGAGTAGAAAAATGTCTTGGGGGGGGTACGGTTGCTGACGCTCTAAAAATAACCTTATTTTCCACCAGACTGGAAAGCATGGGATCGATGGAGGCCAGAGGGAGGCTGTCTTCGCCCCACTGGGGCAAATTGTGTGTTGGGAGATGGGATAACTTCACCCCTGCCCCTGACTATAACCTACAGAACCGAAGACGAGCTTCAAGAGTTGGAGAGGCTGCGGGTGAGGGTGGCGCTGCTGCAGCAAGACATTCAGATTGAACAGGTGGGAGCTGCTTTTTGAAGCATCTATAAAGAGTTATCAGATTCCTATAACGACTCAAATTAATTGCTCATTTTTCTTATTCTTGTAGTATTCTTAAATCTACCGCAGAATAATTGGCTCACTGTCTTTCCTGCTGTGTGTCAGGTTCTGTTGGACACACTCTCTTCTCAGTTTGCATCTATAGTACCTGGAGCCACACACCCCAGCCCCAGCGTGCTCAGAGACATGTTCTCGCTGCTCAGTGAAGGAGGAGAGCGTTTCCCTGCAATAGTCCTGGACTCGGCCTGATTACCCACCAAGCATGTTACTCTGAGGGTTAACAGTTGGTTAGCTTAGCAACAGGTATGCAAATATGAGAAATCTCTCGCTGTACTTCTCTTGTTACATAATAAGTTAAAGAGCACTTCAGAAATGAAGGAGAACATGTCGACCTCTCCCTGCAAAGGGAAAAATGCACATTTTGTCTCAGATGGACCTTTTTCTGACTAATAGATGCAGCATCCTCCCTCTCAAGGTTTTCAATGTTAAGAATTCATATAAGCTAATGTGTAGACAAACATGCACTTAATGAGGCTGTAACACTGAGGCAAATCAAAAATGTAGCAGAGAAAATGATTTTATGTGCTGTCATTATATGTTTCAGCTTTTTCTTGACTGTTTCTGAGTGACAATTTAATACGAAATAACGTTGGGTTGTTTTAGGAAAGTCAGCAGGTTGGTGTAATTTTAACATTTATATGAGTATATAGTTGGGAAAGTTTATAGTTGTAGTGGGGAGATATGTAATATATATAAGACAACATGCAGTATGTAGATTTAAGAGTGTGAATCTGTGTAAACTCAGTAAAAGTTCTCATATAACTTATGCTTCTTTAAATTATTAAAGTATATTGAGATTTTTTTTAATTGTTTGTTTTTTCCTCAAATGCGACCCATCAAATCGAAATGAGGATTAAGTCAAATTTGGTCAAATTGACCTAATTACATTTTCAGATTCCTGACTTTAAAAACTACATTTTGATACATGGATCATTCTGATATCACAAACTTGTCCAGAGATATGACTCAATTTGTCTTGTTGGATAGGATAATACATTAATATTTGGTCTTGATCCTAATTTTATGTAAATTTTTTGAGGAATTTTTCATTTCCATATGAAGAAGAAAACTCAAGTATTATTTAAATACTGAGATTTCCAAGCTGGAAAGAAACAAAAACTTTGCTAGCTCACAGGTAAAAGGCGTTTTTCCTCAAAATCAGGTTTTGTGTTGTTACTGCTCAAAAAAGTGCTTCAAAAATATTTTTTATGATTATATTTCACACAGTTCATTCAAATGAAACATTGATAAGGCATTTATTTGTTATATTTTGCTGAAATACAATTTTTGTGAGTGTTAATATCCAAACACTATATTTGCCTATTTCTCCATATCCCACTTTTAGAGTTAATCCTCGTTTTGATGTGATGGGTCACAAATATGATACATCCCAGTTAATATTGAAAATAGTTTAAAATTAAAAAAAAAATTATTATATCATATATATAATATATGTGCCAGAAAGTGGCCTGAACTGACCTGGATACACTAAATAGTAACATCTTATTTAGGTGTGACTTTGTCAAAATCAAGCAATTAACTAAAGAAAATTGTATTTTTATGTGAATGCTAAGTGCTGAGTGACTTTGCTCAAATTTCTGAAATAGTTCAAACTAAAACGAGCCAAATTAAGCAAAATACTAGGTTAAAGGAGCAAAACATTAGGTAAAAGATAAAAGGAGCAAAGTGCTAGCTATTAGCTAAAAGTAGCAAAATGGTAGCTGAAAGCTAAAAGTAGGAATAAAGCCATAAACTAAAAGCACAAGACAAAAATACAGCAAGCTGATGCAAATTTCAAAGATAGCATTATGAAGAAAGATATTACTGTATTTCTACGAAGATGTTTGCAAATAAAGTTATATATAAAAACTAAAAGTAAAATAAAAAAAAGTCCTAGGACCCGAAACATGATTGAGTAAAAACCCAATGGAAAAATAATAGGAAACTAGAATCTGCATTCACACAATTATGACTTGAATTTGCTTTATGGTGAAAGCAATTGATTTCCTCTAATGCCAAGAGTAAATCATATTAACTGGCGAAATCCTGGTGGCTTGTTGAGTATGATCGTCCTGATTTATCCCTTTCACTGAGAACAGAATGGATACATAATGACTTCAGGGTTACTCTCCTTTAGTTCAAGCTTGTTTGACAAATGGGGTCTCTAAGGAGCTCGAGAGCTGTGAAATGATCCTGCAGCCTTTTACGCTCTTTCAGTTCATTTTTCAGTGTCAAAACAAGACGCAAAGGAGGAACTCCGTCTATACCATAACGTTTTCCCCCCATATGGTTTGGTGTAATGCATACAAACATGCAGTGCGTGTTTGAACATATGGGCCCAATACCGTGCCTCTGATCTGATATTCCTGGTTTCGCCTGCTCCAAGTGTGATGTGAGGGCGTACGTGAGACGCAGTGGGGGCTAAAAGGCTCATGCCCGCAGATGACGTGCGGATGGCAGGGGCTGTGGCAGACCGGGCGACAGGTGGCGCTGGGTTCACGCAGCAGGACGTGGGTGTTTGAGCTCTGCTGCACCAGCCCGCGCCGCACACACAAACCCAGAGCCGGCTGAGTCACACAAGACGATGTGCTCAGGGACCTGGCTCTCTGCACTCCACAAGCTTGAAATGGCACGTTTCCCTGAAGAGAGGAACAAAATTACGATTTTTAAAAAAGGGGAGAGGACTATTTCAGTCTCGGATGGCCTGCTGCGTACAAAAACAAGAACAAATTAGTGCAGCCGAGCGCTATAACTAGTTCCAGAAAAAAATGTCCCATTTGTGTACTGCAGCCACATCTGTGCTGTCTGCCTGTCGGATCTGTGAGGAGAAGGCAGGGAAGCATCTTTAGAGATCGCGTCAACGCCACACACAGGTCCCAGTGGGAGTGGGGCCTACGCAGCTCCGTCTTCCTGTGAACACATCCACTGCTGCCTGGCTTTGACTTTCACTTTTTACTCCCACCAGTGTGGCCCGGCCCTGCCCAGGTTAACCACGTCTCACGGCTTTGTTGCTTTGTTCTCATGGCTTTTTTTTTCCTTTTTCTGGGAGGGGGAAAGCATCCAAGGAAATATCTTCATGGAAAATATTTATTTCTGTCACGCACATTTTCACACCAATAAATTAAAATACATCATCCTCTGCTTTTTTTTTAAACTCCCTAAATGTTTATTCAAATTCCCTTTTTTAACAAGTGAGCCTAAGTTGAAATCCACAGAAACCTAACAGGGTTTGAAAGAATCCACTTCTCTTCCTCAAAAGGCCCGTTGCTTTTGAGCATCTCCTTTCTTCTCTGTTCGTCACAAACACATTCCTCACTTTCTCGCTTTTATTTGTCTTTGGCTCATGTCTTCAGCTGGGCGAGCTGCTTGTTAAGGCGCTGTTTGGTTGCTCCCTACCGATCGACAAAGTCTAATCCGGCGTTTTTCCTCCCTTGCAGAGTCTTAACAACAGGTTTTCCGTTCAGACAGAAGCATGCCTTTCATTCACCGAGGGCTATTTGGTATTTCCTCATTTGTGCAATGCATGCTCTAACAGTTTTGAAGAAGAATGCCTTGAATTAATTATGGGGAGCAGATGTGTTGTCAAGCTGAAGTCATGCAGATGATTTATAAATGCAAAGAAAAACATTTTTAACAATGTAATTAAATAGCCAGTTTATTTCTGCACTGATTTGTTAGTATGTTAGCTGTAATGAACAGTAGTTAAGACTTTTTAGGATTCTGCTTTTTTATGATATTAATCATGTCACGTGTTTAAAGTTATTTTCTTTCCATCATCCAATTTATTGTCATAACTATGAGACAAATTGGGAAAGGATTTTCAGATTTCCGCATCAGTCCTTTCCTTACTCAAAAAAAAGAGGCAAATCTGGGAACATAAAGCTGTTTATGTTGATGTTATCGTCATGAAAAAGCAACAAGAACATGCTGTGAGATAAACTATTACCCTGTTGTCTTTCATTCAGAAAGAACTAACTGAAAGAACTGACATTTATAGCGTGCGTGGGTGGGAAACGAGAGGGGGCTGCCTCTGTTTTCCATCGCGAGTGGGTACCCGTGTATTTACACTTTGACGGCAACAGCTCTGTGCGTCTGATGTTTTCGCTAGGATCCGTTTTTCAGGTGTTTACATGACTGTCATAAATTATGTGGGAGGTTGTGACGCTTTTTTTTTTTTTGCTTCATTGTAAGAATAACCGCTCCATGGATGTATCCAGTTTCAAGTAATAAACGAACAAGCCCAAAGATTTCCACTCGCAAGCAGGCTTTTTAGTTCCCACTGGGAGTATTTCATTTCACCTAGAAGAAAAAAAGAAAAAACTTGAATTAAGATGCAATGATAGGGAATGAGGGGGAAACGGAGCAGTAAAGACCTCTCTCCCCTCCCCCTTTCTGTGCTTCCTCAGCCTCTATTCTTGTTCCTTCAGCGTTTGATGTCACCTAAAAAGAGCCAATCGTGACGCACAGACAGCCCAGTGTTTCATCCCTTGCTCCTCCCATTCCCTCAGCGAGTTGTATATATACTCCCTGGCACTACAGTGTGCAGAGTGTACAATGTGCTGCCGAACAGCCAGCAGCCAGTGTAGAGAGACACTGCAGAGAGGGGAGACGAGAAGGGGGACACTGTGAGTGGATTTCAGCCCCGACTTTACAGGCCTTCCCGTGGCAAGTTCCAGACATATTGCCTTGAAGAATGTCCTCAGTCTCACACAGATGTTTCTGTCCTGCTTTGTCTCCTTTTCTTTCCACAGGCCAGAGCTGATTAGGATCCCCGAAAGCAGCGCAGCTGATCCAGCTGGGATCCGCTAGCCCGCTCATTTAAGGATGGGCTGCACAACGGGCCATTTTACTTGCCAGCCGCAACCCCCGGTGAACTCTGGGCAGGAGAGTCAATCCCTTGAAGCTAGCGGTGCCAAAGTTCCTGAAGTGCTCTCTTCTCTGGAGCGTTTGTCCCAAGCCACCGGAGGCATGGAGAAGTCCTGGTACCGCTGCATTTTCCCCTTTGGAATCATCTCTTTGGTCATCGGGGTCGCGGGAACGGGGGTGACCTACACATACAACGACCTGCCGCAGACTAAAGTTGTCTCCGTGGTGTTGCTCGTCATGGGTATCGTGCTGCTGCTGATGGCAACTGCCTGTTGGACTCTCCACAAGAAGAAGAGGAAGAAAAAGAAGGAGGGAGAGTCGCTGACATCTGAGCAGTGTCCCCTGTGAACCACATGGAGGGAAAAGTTATGGGAATATAAAGACAAGGACATGCTCAGTGTTCCAATGTACTCAAGGTCCGGCTAAATAAATGCTTCCACATCACCTCCTCCCAACGCCAAATCCCCTCCAGTATCATAGAGTTTGGCTGAGCTTTTTGGTGTCAACTGAGGTTAATACGTTTAAAAGAGTGGAAGAACAAAATAATGATCGATTTAGTCCGGACCAGTTCAGGGATCAGGAGACATGGATCACAATGTTTTATCGTCAAGCAGCAGGTGTCCTGTGTCAAAACAACCAGTCAGGACACACAAACAAATATGCATTTTACGCCACATGGATATTTACATCCGCAGAGAGGCCCTCAGCGTTCTCCACTGAAAGCTCATGCTGACACCCAACACGCTATGCAGGACTGCTGCCGGAGTCAGTTCTGCCGTCATTAGCCACGTCAGTCACAGCATTCCTCTTACCAGGACAGGTGACTTCTCCATAAGGGCCAGACATGGGCCAAAGTCCGCAACCTGACACCCAGCCCAAAGAGCAGCGCGCCCCGCGTCGGCCACCGACGTCATTCACTCGTCCTGTGACACTGCAGCAATGTGTTGGGGGGGGCTTTTTTACGCAACAGGACTTGGAACTTGAGTCCAGCAGGATCTTGCTGGCATCTGCGCGGACGGGAGCAGAGAGCCTGCTGAGGAAGTGCAAGTGGCACTTCTGGCCTTGAATGCAGAAGATCTAAAGGTTTGCACATGTCCGAGAAAGAAAAGGTTTCAGGAAAGCAGCAGGTGAAGTTTCTTCGTAGCTTCGTCTCCACATGAACGAGGCGCAAACTTTCTGATTGACTGGCTGCCTTCCTGTCGATGTGCGAGCATTTACACTTGTGTCTATGACAGGCGAGGGGGTCCTATTGAAGGACACTGCCTTGGGTTGGGGGACATGCCACTGCAGGGGCACTTTGTCTGATCCTGCTTCTCCGTTGCCCCTCCCGCTCAGTGTCTTGAGCAAGCACTCATGGAAAAAAGCTCTGTCACATTCCCATGTTTCCATCTGAACTTCAGAGAATCTACACCCCTTTTTCTTTTTTTTTCTTTTGACCCACCAGGACTCTCCACACTGATCCCATCTGTTTCATTCTGCACCCCTACAGTCAGACCTATTTACAATCATTTGTTTTTTGTGATATAGCTCAGAAACCTTAAAATGAAAGTTTCCTTGATTTCATAAAAGTTCTGATTGTATTTTTATTATCAAAGAATGTCATTGTTTTCTCTCCAACAGAGGAAGGGATAAGATGGAAATCTCTTCAATACATAGCTGTACTCTAAGAGTTTGGCCTCTTAGGGACTCCGGGGGTTTCCCTTTACTTTGTGTCTTTTTTTTTAAGTACAGAGAGTGAATGTAGCTGCTCATATGTGAATAGGAGCTTTCTGTCCGTGCGTTCTCACGGGATGAGATACACAATGTCATTTTGTTTGTGTCTTAAAATACTGGTATGTAACTAAATATAACGTGATGAAAACTGCAGAAGGAACGAGTGCAATGTGCGAAAAGTGAACAGATGACACGCTGCTTATCTCCACACCGACGGCTTACTAACACCGCTGGACCATTAAGAACTTTTATTAATCAGGTTTGCAGTGATCCGGGCAGTTTAGTGATGCTTGCTGAGAAAAATGTGTCTATATACATGCAGGGGTAGCAGTAAAAGCCAAAGACTTTCTTTAAAGTACAGCTCACTAACTTGCTTTTGTTTGCTCTATTCAGCCTTTTCTCCTCTTTTTCAGCTCCTTGTATTCAGATCTTTGCGAACTGATTGTCAGCTTGACTCTAGTCTCAACAGAGGAAAGAAAGAAAAACAGGAAATATGTTAGATTACTACTAACATTTCAGCTGAAATGGACTTGGTCAGTTCGGAATCTTTATTGACTAATAAAGATGACAGTCAACGTGTAGTCTTACTGTAAATCACATCCCAGAATTTCTTTCAAGGTTTACGTCAAAGGAAATTCTCCTATTATTAGTTTAGTCTCCCTCCTTGTTTTTTTTTTTTTTTTGCTTGGAGCAGCGGTGTCCTCCAAACACCAAGATGAGAGAGAAACCCTGAAATCGCATTACATTTGATTATAACGTAACAGGCCGTCTGGCTCTGCTGTCCGACGGTGTGTGAGCTTTCAGCAGGTTTGTTCACTTTCGGTCAGGAGTACGGGTAGAAGGAGTTTCAGCATGATTCATTTACATAACCGAAGTAATCTCGTAGTTTTCACGTTTTATTTTTCTAGCTAATTCATCAGCTGGTTTGTGTTTAAAAGACAGAAAATAATGTAAATTGGACAAACTTCTTGCCTTGAGTTGTTCGGTTAGAGGAAAAGAAACAGAGTGAGACTGGTAATGGATAATTTTGTTGAAGAAAAACCGCTAACACAAAAAAGTAAAGTGAGGTACCCGGTCTTATATTCTTGCCTTGGCTTGTGCATCAATGCACACGGACTATGTTTTGCTTGCATAGTTACAAATGATCAAGCTTTCTTGTGCCAGTGTACGTTTATGGATGGCGTCTATAGATGTGGTTGGTTAGAGATGTTCTGTGATTTCCTTCCTGCCTTTTGAAAAATTTAAAGAGAAAACCTACCTCTCTCTGCTGCAGGGATTCATGTCCCTCTATTGTAAGACAGAGACTCTGTCTGACTTTGCTGTTTGTCACTCCAGTAACACAAAGTGTGTTGGTTTTTGTGCACTCTAATATTGGGTGCTGTAAATGTACCTATAACTTTTTTTTTATTTGCATTGTATATTTCTATATGTAAATTTTAACTCTTTACATATGTACAGTATAAAATAAATGTTAACGTTTGTGTCTTTAAAGCTGATCAATCACTTCTTGACTATTTCCTGAAGTTTTTATGAAAATCCATTCAATGGTTTGTGAGATAATTTGCTAACAAAAAGAGTTGACTCCAAATAGTTTTTGAAAGTTTTCAACAAAAATATTTTATTGCTCAGAGTATTATCAGGGCTTAGTCTTGGCTATTCTCTCACCTCTCAGATCATCTCAGTTGTTCAGAGTTGAGCAACTTTTTAAGCATTCTTCTGTTTTGGAACAAATCACCAAGCAGAATAAATGACTCCCTCTACTGGTAAACAGTCACTTAGATACAACATGAAAGTAAAATTTATACCTCTCTCCCTTTTTCAACTGAACCTTTTGTCACGTTTTAAACTGTTTAATAATATATTGCTGATACGATGTGGGAAACTTGTGGAGGGGACTGAGTTTAGTTCTGGCTACAGGGTGGAGGGGCCAACATGGGTAAAAGTGCAGATGGGGTGGAAGTGGTCATTTGGACTGCGAGGGGTCAGCACAGATCACAGGAAACCAGATGGGAGCAACTCATCCGCCTCTGCTTCTCCGTGGACTTGGCTTCAGACCCAGGCATTCAGCACTATTTGGGTTTTATCAAACTTTCGTTACACAAAACTGACAGTGGTTTAGAGATGCAACAGGCGGCGCAATGTGTGACTTTATGAAAGCTGGATTCAAGCCACCTGGGGCCTGATGGTTCTATTTGCATTTAATTCAAATTTCCAATCAGCAGCATCTGTGCAAAAGGCAAATCTGTTACTATAGTCGCTGCCTGCGGTTCGCTCCAACCGATATCTTAGCAGAGGGATGAAGTTGCATTTAAATTCTGTCTCTGATACAGTTGTATTTACGGGTGTCGACAGTGATTTAAAACTACTGCAAAGTTTGAAACCAACCAAACAGAGAAGTTATGAACTACATTAAAAGGTGCATTTTATAAAAAGTTAACTTCGTTATCCATATAAACTTAGCACAAAAAGGACATTTGTGTTTGGTAGATTATTTCTTTGTTGTAACAACGCTTCTTAGCAGTAAATCTTTTAGCTGGCACCTGATTGGCAGCACCAGCTCAAAACAAGAGTCAATAGTAACAATAAATAAGCTGTTTGACAGATGATTTGGCAGTATTTTCATGTGTGCAGCCTACATAGTCAACTCTGCTGCTCAGAATGCATGTTCCTTACAAATGTGGCAACATTTAAAAGGGAAATTAACAGACTTTCTAACCGTATAAGATTTATTGCTAAGAAGCATTGATTCGAGAAATAAATAGTCTATCAAATGCATTTCTTTACTTTATTTGCTAAGTATTTTATATCAATATGCAATTCTGCAATGTGGGTATGCACTCAATGTAAACAAATGATAGACTCTACTTAAAGCTACATGGAGATCTGAATTTTGGTACTGAGTGACCTACATTGGACTGACTTGTGTAGGTAAACAAACATGGAGGAACTGGATGTGTAGAATCTCAAAATTAAGAAATTTTGCTTATATATATTTTTTTCTTTTCATTTTGTCCACCGTTTCTCAACTTTTCAAGGCACCAATGACCCTGACAACCTGTAAAGGAAAAAGCAGGTAAGATAGATTTTTCATTTAAGGACATTGAACATTGGAATGAGAGGAAAAGATGTGCAGGTTTTGCTTCTTACTTCTTACAACCAGTGCTTTTAGTGTACACTGGGCCAGACGGTTAAATCAAATCAAAGGCAAAATAACATTAAAATGTTATCTCAGTGTCTGCATTACAATGCATGCAAATGTGACAGATGATTTGGCAGTATTTTCATGTGTGCAGCCTACATACTCAACTCTGCTGCTCAGAATGCATGTTCCTTACAAATGTGGCAACATTTAAAAGGGAAATTAACAGACTTTCTAACCATATAAGATTTATTGCTAAGAAGCATTGATGGCTTTATATGTATTGAGAAGAGGTAATGACTCAGTAACACTGTCTCACAAGCTGAATTTAAATCATTTTCATAATCTTGGATGAAAATGAAAATAAAATATTGCTTCTTTGGGTGGAAATTATACTTTAGTGCATGTTTTTCTTGCCAACCCTTACAAAATTAGTCTTTATTCCCTGTCATAATATTTACTTCCTCTAGTTTATGACACATTTTCAGTAAAATTATCCTTAGGGGAAATAAATTACAGACCCCACACTGTGTGTGGTGTAATTTTTTTTTTAATTATTAGGGTTAAATGTTCTTTCTAATTGCTTGCCCCTTGCCATTCATTTTGTGATTTTACTGAAAATGTGGTCTAGATGGGTTGGAGTTTCTATGGAAACTGCATCTAGTTGTGGATGCAAGAGCCCTTGCACTGACTGAGGTCACTCAGCTACAAGATAATTTGATCACTCTGGACCTTTAGTGTTAACCAGAGCAAGACATACATTTCTCAAAATGTGGATTGGGAAATCAAAGAAACCGGTTGCCTTTGTTCACCAACACTTGTGTAAGTGCCCAATTATAAAACAGTGCCTTCGGGAATTACATCAAATGCTGTTTTTAAAATTCATTTTCTCCTCACATTGAATGAGTTAAAGCCTTGTTTGTGGTAATTAGATTGGATTAGCAGGTGATGTACTGATCAATAATTAGCCTGAAAGGAACAAAAGATCACTTCTGCGGCACACTTGCTTCTTTGTGTCCTTTTTCAAAACACTAGCAATCAAGAAGGGCACTATTCATCTGAGAGAACACTTTATTTATTGTCAATAAGGTCTTAATTATGGTATTTCCTCTGAAAGTTGCCTCAAAGGCCAAATCAGTTTATTCATTCCTGGCTCCACTTGGTCATACAGTCCTTGTTTGTGTAATCTGCAGATATGGTAACAATTATATTTTGTTGTTGCCTTTACATTAGGGAAATCTAATTACTGAAATGTGTTAGGCTTTCAGAACAACAAATTTTACATCTAATTCTTAAGATTTTTTCTCTTTTACTTTTACTTTCTCAAAAATTTTAGAAGTCAAATATCAATTTAAACTTTTAAAGGCCTAACCCTTGAATGTTTCATACCAGAATTTTAGGCAAAGATGAAATAATATTGAGAACTAACACAGTTATAGTTGTTTAGGTCAAACCTTGTAAATGATGTTTTGATCTCATAATATTGTGAGATCTTTGGATGTGTTGGTGCTCAAAGAATGTGTTGTCTAATATTTTCCACAAAAGTAAACCAAATGCAAACGTACAACTGATTAATATTTTCTGAAAGTTTCAAACAGTTGTGTACAATAGCTACATTTTGATATACACGGAGAGACACGGGCAAAAGCATAATCGTTTTCGGTGGAATGCAATTATAAAATGCAGCAGATAGACGCACGGACGAAACAAATGACTTTGGTGATACACACTCTATCGTGTGCATGTCTCTTTAAACACGGTACCTTTAAACGCAACGCTTCTGTCAAACTACATTTCCCATAACTATTTTCTGAGAGGCTGACGCTGACGTAATCAGGTCAACCAATCTTGTACGCCCACCGTAAAGCGCGTACTTCGAAATGGCATTACGTCCGCCAATGAGATTCCGACATTTTACGGTTTGTAACGTCTGTCCAATCGCTGACGTTGTTATTCATTCTGACCAATCAAATGTGAGCAATGTCGTAGACAGGCGTCATCGCGTCTCACAAATCAGATTTAGCCTGGCGTTTAAACCGTGGGCGCGGGCGGTCCTAGAGTAAATTTGGGGCGGACCCAAGTCAAGTCTCAGGACTCGTGCTTGAATTTGAATTTAGGCAACTTGTTTAGCTATTAGTCAGCCACAACATAACTTATAACACTGTATAAATCTTTCTGTAGTCAAAACTGTCGCTAATTTAGCCTGTATTAATATTAGCTTGTCACTGCCTAGTTTGAAATTATTGCTGTTCGGCGTTAACACAGGCGGTGCTTAAGGAAAGATCACTACTTGCAATGAAAGCAGGCGGTAAGTACATTTTCATTTTACCATATCGGACATAGCAACATATATTATACAATTAATTGAAAACAAGACTTTCACGTCTCGTATTTGATCATAGTAGCTTCGGAGTTTCAGCCTGTTAAACTTGTGTGTCGCTAGTAGCTGGTGTGGCCATGGATTCCAGTGAACCAGTACAGTTCGTAACATTTGCTCAAGTTTGTCAATATTTAGACCTGGGTGGAAAAACATGGATTTTATAAACTGATAACGATATCATATGTGGTTATCAATAACACATAAAATAAGTATAAACTAATAATGCCAGGTCACAGGATAACGCTACTTTTATTGAACCACAGGAGGGAAATTTGGGCGCTCATGCTCAGTACACTGATGTTAACTTTGCCATACTACAACGAAAATATCCTGTTTTCTAGTTTAATCACATTTGTTTAAATACATGGGCACTATTTTAAAACAGTTTCACATTTATATAAGTATTTTCAGTAGACCACCTACTTAGTTTGCTTTACTTGGTATAAAAATGTTTTTCTAAGGTATGCTCCTAATAAATACACAAAAATATCTCAGTTGCCTGTTCAGATTATTACATTATTGTTTAGGCTCAGACTTAGTAATACAAAATAGGAATAATTGCTGTGTGTTGAGCTGAAACCCAGCTAAATATTATATATGTCTGTCTGATCAGTTGCTCCATTATTCAGCGATTGTGTCAGGTATATTTTGTGCAAACTTGAGTGATTTATGACTAAATCTCATTTTAATCCTCTTAAGAAATTCTGAGAATTTCAATCCAGAATTTTTTTTTGTAAAACAAAAAATAACATATTTAGTCAGTGGAAAAGTGAATGGTTTCTCCCTGATAAGTAGTACAGTTGAAGTAGGACTTTTGTGATTTAAAAAAAAAAAATCAAGAAAAATGACAATGCCTCTTTTTTTAACTTATTATGACTTTTGTAATGTACTATGTTAGATTTTATTACTGTTTTCTGATCTACCTCAAAATACTGCTAATGTGGTGGCCCTGATTGTCATTAGCTTGTTTTAAATAAAATACAATTAATATTACG
This sequence comes from Anablepsoides cearensis, assembly GCA_032275365.1. Lineage (NCBI taxonomy): Eukaryota > Metazoa > Chordata > Actinopteri > Cyprinodontiformes > Rivulidae > Anablepsoides > Anablepsoides cearensis. Next base: position 10,417,115 of record JAUBOC010000019.1, on the reverse strand, counting down.
TCTCCATGAGAATTAGTTTCACAGCTTTGGACTTCGATGTTAAGTGATAATTGTGTGTGCACATAAAGTAATCGTATCATAATGTGTCTGACTACAATTCTGCTGGTTAAAAATAAATTAGTTGAGTGAGTTTTTTTTTTTTTTTTTCCTAGTTGTCCACTGCCGTTGTTCAAAATGCTACTCGGTTCCATCACGGAAGCGGGTTCGTAAACGTTCTCCGGGCCTGACCTTGCTGTCTCTACCTGAGGAAATAGTTCTCTGCGTCCTCCAGAGTCTCTCTGCTGAGGACCTGCTGTCTGTTAGAGCGGTGAGTCAACATACTAACCTGTAACATGCATGTGCTGAATTTTCTCAGGGGTTTTTAGGGTTAAGCATCACAAGGATGACCAATCTGTTTGGCTTTTGCTTTAGGTTCATTCGCAGCTGCGCGACATTGTTGACAACCACTCCAGCGTGTGGGCCAGGGTCAGTTTCAGAGAAAAGTGGCCGTCCCCCAACACCTTATGGCTGTTTGAAAGGTATGTTTTATTCTGTCAAATCAAACAAATATAGACAATTTTACTGCATGCCACTAAAAGGCAAAAGACGGAGTGGCGTGTGTCTGTCTGTTACCAAAATATCTCATAAACCACTGATTACATTTGATTAAAACTTTCAGAAAGTCATTCCTGAAAGTACATCTACAAATTCTATAAGTGCTTAATCTTTGGAGCCGACCCAATCCAAGATGGCTGTCACACTCAGCTGAACTTCAAAACACAAATGACTATAATTCAATGAATTTTACAGTGATAAAATATAGTGCGTTTTGTAGCTGACAGTCAATTACAACACATACTCCGAATGCTACTTACTGAGATTAAAACCTTAGCATTAACTGCACATATTTTGTAACATCTCAACAATTGCTGTTTTCATGATTTGACCAAAATTGCTACAACTCTAATATCACAACATTATATTTTAGTCTATAACTGTGGTATGAAAGGCAGAGGGTGATATGCATTCCTTCAAGAAATGCTGGGCCTTTATTCCTCCCAAATGATTTTTTAATATTATATATATTTTTGTTTCATTTCAGAGCTGCAGAAAAAGGGAACTTTGAAGCTGCTGTGAAACTTGGCATTGCTTATTTGTACAATGAAGGACGTAAGTCGAACAACAATTTCCCTCTTATTTTTGGCCCATTCAGTGCACAGTAAATATCTGTTTTTACTCGGGCTGAATGGGTGTCAGTATAACATCGGAGACTGAACCATCTTGATGAAATGATTACAGCTCTTCACACTCGCCTTCTTTCTCTTCCTCCAGCGCTGTTGAGTGACGAGGGGCGAGCGGATGTATGTGGTCGAAAAGCCTCCCACTTCTTCAGTTTGGCGGAGAGCCTGCGCTCTCCCAAAGCCGATCCCTTCACATGGGTGTTTATCCGTCCGCCGTGGTCGCCCACTGGCAGCTGCTGCAAGGCCGTGGTATTCGATCGCCTCAAGGCTGAGTGCGATAACAACGTGGTGGGTTCTGCTGCTGCCAAATCGGTGTATATGTGACCGCTTCTTGGGGAAATCTTGAAACAAAATTAAAAAAACCTAACATCCCTCAAAGGAATGCAACAGGCTTGTATGACTCTCGGCTACGACCGCACTAAATTTTAGCTAAATATTAAAAAATTTGACTGAGCTACAATCATTTTTGTGTTGGCTAATGTGAAATACCTCTATTAGCCTTTTTGAATCGAGGTGACTCCAAAAGTTAATCAGTTGCAGATGTACATTTAATAATTACTTCCTGATAGTTTTAATTAAATTTAATGAAATGGTTCATGAGAAATTTTGCAACTTTATGGAAAAACAAACACTCACACACATGCTAAAACATCTCTATATCTTAACTCACAGATAATAAATCTTTAATAACTGCAGGTGACTTAATGCGTATCACTCACAACAGCAATGATTTTTATTCTTTCTATAAATTCTAGTATAATTGCACACGTATTGTAAACTATTTCAAGTGTGTAACTAATTTTTCTCTTTTTCTGCAGGAGAAGAGGGGTCCATTGTTACACTGTTTGGCCAGAGTTTTGCTTCTCTTTGACGTGAGTGAGATTGAATCTGACTTTCTGGGTGTGGTTTGCTCAGTTTCTCTGAATAAAAATGCTAATCTTTGTGCTGCTGCAATAAAAGTTGTTAGACAAATAATTAGCAACACAAATTAAATGATTGCCTTTCTTTTATCCATTGTTGTATTAGTTTCAGTCCATTACTCAAAGCATTGGTGGCTTTTGTTGTTTGACACGTCAGTAGCATTAATAATTAGCTGAAACAGTGTCAGACTGTCAGTTTACTGTCGTCTCACAAGTGTAGGGAAAAAAAAAACACTCATCACTTTGAGATGTGTCATACAAATCTGCAACTCTGCTGCCTTTTTTCAGGAGGAAGAAAGACGCCTGAATGGCGTGTCTTTGCTGGAGGAGTCGTCACAGGCCGGCTGTCTCCTCAGTTCTTATCTGCTGTGGGAGCACAGCCGCAAAGCAGCGGTAAGTTGGATCCTTTTCTTCTGACTTCAGTGCCCTTTGTGACACAATGTCAGCTAAATCGCAGCACCGTTGTTTTAGAATTGGCAGCAGAATCAAGAAATGTTTAAATGTAGTGGAGATTGTTTTGAAGGAAAACCTAAAATGTGTGTTTTGTATTTCAGATGGCAGACCCGGGAAGGTATCTGCAGTGTGTGCGAACTCTTAGGGACTACGCAAGCAAAGGATGCTGGGAGGCACAGGTGTGTGTGTGTGTGTGTGTGAATTAAAAAATGAACTGATCCATTCAGTTAGTTCTCTCCCTCTTTTCTGTCTGCTTTCTTTGACAGCGTGGAGTTTTATTCTTTGTAATAAAATCTCTTTTTAAAAACTTTTCATTTGACATCTTTTTGTCTCCTGTGTTTTTCTATCATTTATCTTTCCCTCCCCTCCTCCCCTTAGTTCTCATTGAAGCGATATCACGTTGTGTCAGAAGGGCTTGACAGTTACTGACATACTTCTTTCTTTTTTTTTTCCCTCCTCACCACACTGAATAATAATAATGTGACTCATCTGAATTGCAAAATCACAAAACAAGTGCAGCACTCAAGCATGTTGTCATCGTTTTCGCTTTAAACCATTCTGAAAAAAGTAGTTCATTTTTTTTTCTCATTTTCCTTCTTTCCTCAGTTGTCTTTGGCCAAAGTGTGCAGCAGTGGGAATCCACTGGGTTTGGAGTCCAAAGCCTGCTCTGATATCGTTGCCCAGGTTTTCAGTTCTTCTAATGTGGAGCAGCACTGTGCTCAGGGTATCCTCAGGAGGGGCATCAAAGACACCATGAGGTACACAAGAACAGGATGATGACTCAGTGTGTTTTTAATATCTTTAAAGTGCCTGTGACATCAAATTTTTGTAATAAACATGAATGCATTTTTGGAAAGATAACATGTTGCAAATCAAATTTCACGTCGCTGAGATGAACGGTTGTTGAGATATTTGCATTTGAATAAACAGGAAGTGATGTAAAAAGAGTGTCTGCATGTGAACAGAGCATTGTTACAAAAGCTAACAAAACAGACTGTAGAGAAGAATCTGATGTTTCTTTAGACTATTTTAGTCACCATTAAAGAGAGATGAAGAAGAGTTAAAGTTTAAAAAAATTGTTTTAATAAAAAGAAACCAGCAAGTTTATTTTATTAATGAGTTCCCCTTTGATGTCACTTCCTGTTTCACTTTGATCGAGGCAAATTCAAAGGAAAGTAGGCCAGTTATGTGACAAAATGAGTAAAATCACGTGTACAATGCCAATTTTCTTAAGTATAAATATGTTTTCTTTGACTTTTTGTATTTTAAGGATAGGCATGTCACAGGCACTTTAAACAAAGCATATATTTTATAAGGTTACACTCCGGTCTAAAACTCATTGAAAACTCAACCATGTCACTCTGTTTGGTGTTCAACTTAAGAAAAATCTATTTATAGCATGTTCAAACATTTCTAATAAAACCCTCAGAATATACAATGGTATTTGCCTCAATTGTAAACATGGAAGTTTTTATTTAAGAATTACAATTAACATTTTCATAAAAATATTTATACTTCGAACTTTTTTTTCTTGCATTGTTCAGGTACATCCTGGTGGACTGGCTTGTGGAGGTGACCACCATGAAGGACTTCTCCAGTCTGACTCTACACGTGACTGTAGGTTGTGTGGACCGTTACTTGGCTCTGCGCTCCGTCCCCAAGGCTCGCCTGCAGTTATTGGGTATAGCCTGCATGGTGGTTTGTACACGGTGAGGACGCTTGCTAATCAGGCTCTTACTGTTTATATAGCTAGTCTTTTATAGTGACATGTGTTTATTCTTGAATCATGCAGGGATTCTTTTATTTAAAAGTATCAGGCTAATCTGATGTGTTTTTCCACTTCACTCCAGGTATATCAGTAAAGAAATCCTAACCATCCGTGAAGCTGTTTGGCTCACAGACAACACATACAAATATGAAGATTTGGTTCGGATGATGGGAGAGGTTGTTTCTGTGCTAGAGGGAAAAATCAGAGTAAGTAATAATTTTTTAAGATGGTGTTGAAGTCGTCTAATTTAAAGATTAATAAACATGTTTTTTTTTTTTTTTTTGCAAAGAGCCCCACGCTGCCAGATTACGGGAAGGTGCTGCTCTCCTTGCTCCCCATGGAGAGGAGATCCACTCACCTGTTCAGCTACGTCTGCGAGCTGTCGCTGCTCTACTCCGCTCTCGCCTCGCCGCCTCCTGCCAAACTGGCCTGCGCTGCACTTCTCCTTACACGGGCGCTGCACCACTACGGTACTAACCCATGCACACGTAACACAAACAAGGAATAAAGCTGTCTGAATTTACGATTTTTAGCTTTGTGTAAAGTTTATATTCATCTTGAGTTATGCCTGCAGGTCCCGTCTGGCCCTCCCTGCTGAGCGAGCACACAGGCTTTTCCAAGCGGGACCTGGTTCCGCTTTCTGTTCTGCTTTATGTCAAATGGTAAGTTCATTTGTGTGAATGTTTTGATTGGATTGATCACCAAGCAGTTGCATTCTGACTGCACTTTTTTTATTCATTACCTCAACACACGTTTTAGCTGCTTTTTGAAGACTTGTTTGCACACTAACAGGAAATGAGTCCTGCTGTAAAGTCCTCACGGGTCCAAAGTTGCTCTTAACCATTAACCACTCTGACCATAAAATAGCTTGTTACTAAAAAAAATGCTTATATCCATCAAAGTAGGGGAATATGTTAAATTATATGAGTTGATTTACTAAATTATAGCACATTTAGTGTAACTGATAAATCTTTTTACATGTGTTAATGTTTCTGCTTCGCTGGCTTAGAATCTCGTGAGGAGTTCTGCTGTTTGTTGCACCTAAATCTAATATTTTAAAAGAACTATTACTGTCCCGTGGCAATTTGTCCCGCTTTGCAAATGTTTCGGACAGCGTTGGCTGTTTAAAGGAGCCAGAACTTTGCTTCTTCGCCTCCGTGGCCTTGCGAAAATCTTCATGCTGTATTTTGTGATGCTGCTTCAAATACCGATGAGGTTTGTTGTATTAAATTTCCCCTGCTCTGTCCCACCACGGAGAACTTGCGCGTTACATGTTTTGCACTCGGCTGCAACGTCTTTTTCAGATTTGACCGAAAAATACTGCCACACCGCCGACATCACTGCTCTGCTACTTTCTTGTTAGCCCGCCGCTGCTCTGCTGTTGTGATCACGTGGGGTCTGCACGCTGGTTCCAAGCGCTGCTAGATAGAAACACTGGAGCGGAGTCAGTGGGCAGCTGGATTGGAGCGCTCATATCGGAGCGCTTATATGCAGGCCGATAAAATCCGATATCCGTTTTTTGGCTGATATCGGACCGATATCAATATCGGATCAGGACACCCCTAAAACTATTACTTTCGAACTTAAATCAATTTTGTTGTTACACCTGTAATAATAACTCAATTAATTAGTTGTTAGAGAACATTTTGATCACATCTACATAACTGTGTTCATGTTTAGTATTTCCAGCATTTGGTAGTGTTTACTGAGTACTTTTAATGATACTTTTTTATTGCTTCCCTATTCAAGTTGTATTGTATCACTATCTCATTGTCCAGTTTCAGTGTGCAGCATGCCTAATAGTCTATGATTCATATTGCTTGGCTAAAATTTTAGGATCATACCTTCCCTATTGGTGGTTTTATTTGTATTTGTCTTTAATGGTTGCTCACAAACAGCAGATTCTGGATTGGAAACACAAATGGATTCTATCACAAAGATACAAAAATAACAGATTTTTATTTTCTGTTTTTGTTACTGTACCGTGACTCACACCTGACTGTAAAACAGCTATTGATTGGTTATGTGTCAGTTTGTTGTCAGTATACCCATATTGATTAGAAATGGGAAGCTTAAAAAGATCACCCGCTTACTAAAATAATAAATGGCCTCGTAAAAGGAGCATGGAACATAGATCTGCAGTGGAAGGCATTATTCGAAGTGTGTCACAGAAACGTGTCTCAGAGTGACTCACTTTAATAGGTGAGCATTGTACCAAGAAACTAATCCTCAAATGGACAAGTAACAAGATTTGTCTTTAGGATTTTATTGTATTGCTGCAGCGGCTATAGTGGATCCAACTCAATTTCTTTTCCCATCTCTTTCATTTGTCTTTAGTTTCAGTCAAGATGTTCCCAAAGACTACAGACACATGTCTCTGACTGGTGTAAAGCAACGCTTTGAAGACGAGGCCTACCAGCAAATCAGCAGGGAGAAGGTACTTAATTAATTGCATTTCTTTCTTTGGCTCTATAAAAAAAATAGTTCAAGTTCTCTAGTTTGTTTTTCTGCGCGTCTGTTACCGTTTTTCTCTAATTTGCCACTGATCTTATTTCTTCACCTCCACAAGGTGATGGAATTTAAAGAGCTCTGCCAGATCCTAGAGATTCCAGAAGTTGAGCCTCAGATGGAGCCTCCCAGTCCCACTGGTGGTCAACCAGCAGACCTCCACACACTCCTGGCCTCCCCATCAAGCACTAACAAGAGGTGAGAACAGCCACTAACACACAAATTCTCTTTATTTCCTTTTAAAATATGCAAAAATAAAATTATTCTACCATAACCTAGTTTGATTTCTTGCAGGAAATGATGATTGAATGATTTTGTTTCTCCAATATGAAAAAAGCAAGATATTTATTTTATTTTTTATAGATAAGTGAAAAACCAGACCACTTTTTTGATGTTAAATTTGGTTTCCGTTTGTGGTACTTCAATGCGGGGGACACCATTTGTTAAAAAATCATTAGTAATTGGCTCTGGCAGTGGAGATGTTCGCTGCTGATTGCTGCATGCATGAACAGTCTGATGATTTCAGATAACTCAATTGACTGCAGGAGAAGACCAGGAACGGAAGCTGTTAAAGCTACAATACACAACAGGACCAGAGCAGGAATCCTAAACCCAAAATAGATTTTTATTTTATTCCTTTTGCTATGGTCTCTGGTTTGCTTTAAACACAGAAATCAGTAGGTTTTATGCTGCTTAAACAACTAGATTTGAAAGACATAAAAACATTTTTGCAAAACTAAGCAGTCAAGCAACTACTGACCCTGCCGGTTTTATTGCTCATTTAGCAGTTCTAATTCTCTCCTGTGTGTCGTGACTAACAGACCCGCAAACAGTCCTGTCCAGAAGGTGTTTTTCTTTCTGCCATCTGTGAGGAGCTCCTGTGACTCACTCTAACCCTCCGCCTGTCTACCTCTCTTTCTCCCAAGGAGACGCGAAGACGGCATGCAGGCCCAACGGGGCAGTTTGGTGACCACGCCCACGGCGGAGCTGTCCAATCAGGAGGAGATGCTGCTGGGAGACATCCTGGACTGGAGTCTGGACTCCTCCAGCTCCGGTTATGAGGGGGACCGCGAGGAAGAGAGCGAGGGAGAAAAAGACGGTGATTGTAAGCATGAGGAAAAGAACACAAAGGGGACATTTATTTTTATAGATAATGCATGTAAATGACCCAATCAAGATGGAAAGTAGGAGAATAATGCATGAGCTCCACTTTCAGTGTGACTACAAATGACTCAGCAGCTGTTTTGTCCATCTTTATTAACTTGGATAATGAGAGTAAATGTGGAGCAATAACAATTGTTTTATTTTTTTTGTGTGCGTTTCTCATTTCTTTTACATTTTTTTTCTTAATAGCTTCAATGATATCCATCAAACTGCACCCGCTGAGCGATGCAGACATTGGAGGAGAACACTGCAGAGCTCTGTCCAGCGACGAAGACAGCTTCTGTGAAGCACAAGGCGAGGTGAACAGAGATCAGCAACAGCCCCTCCCCTCGTCTGCAGATCTTCATAGTTCAGGATACTCCTCCGTCCAGAGCGTTAGCCCCTCGTCCACATGCTCCTCCTCATCAGCCACCTTCACACCTTGCACATTCAAGACTTTTACCACCTCCTTGGGCGCCGTCTCTGCTAACGCCCAGCCAGGTTTCCGCCTCTTGGTTCCCATGCAGAGGCCCAGAGGCACCTCCACCAAACCAGTGAAGAGGAAGAACATAGCAGCTCACAGTGGAGGAGAGGTGGGAAGAGACGAAGAGGATTTGGAAGAGGAGTTCTCTGCCAGTGCAGGGTTTCTGAGCCTGTGAGAAGGAGTTATTCCTCTGACCACAAAACCACTCGCTCAGATTCAGACTTGCAGCACTTTTTTTTTATCTGTTCTCAATGTTCCTCAAAACCTGTGAGTCTGAACTGGTCAATCAAAAGACTTTAAGTTTTAAAACTTGAAAGGGAAAAAAAACAAACACAAATGGGATTTACTTAGAGACTAGTCTTTCTATCACGTTACATTTCATTTACATGTTTACAGGCAGGGACTGATAAAAATACCTCCCATGAACTGAGATTCACAGTCAGCTGTAAAACCACTGGAAAATGACTTGACTGCTCCCAGGAGCCTGATGCATTTCAGCCTTCTACAACAACCTATCTCAGATCACGTTTGATAGTTGAAAAAAACAACAATTTTTTTTTTTGTTTTTAGAAAGGAAAATGCAGCTGTCATAGTTTTTAAAACAGTTTTGGTTATTGTAGTTTCTGACATGCACTGTCTGTACAAGAAGTATTCTTGTATTTGGTGAAACTGATCCCTAAAAACGTTGACTACTGTGTTCTAGTTGAACAGTTGTTTGCACCCGAAGCCTGAAAAATGATTGTCAAACTTCTTGTTGCTCTGCTTTTGTTCTTTGTTCAGCATCATTGCCAAAGGTACTGTGGTGTCATTTCACTGGCATCTGTTTAAAGAAACAGAGCTGTGAAACATGTCGCTTTGTAGTCTGCATTGGCTGTAGTCCACTACACCAGTTGATGAGCGTTTTTTTTTTTATCTTTTACCTGTGGCACACTAATCCCATCAAGAGCCCTGCACAGATGTTAGTTTATTCACTAATCAGGAAGCTAAACTTTCAACTTTCTCAGAGGTGCGCAGTCATCAGTGTTCAAATGTAATGTGAAGCTCAAACATAATTTTCCTCCAAACTGAATCAAGTTTAGCACTTTTACATCATCACAGGTGTGCAATGCAATGAAATGTACCATGCTTCCTAATTTTACTTTGAACATTCAGTATTGAGGAATTATTTTATTTCAATGAATTTGTGTTTCCTGTCTTTAACACAAATCAAAGGTAACACACTAGAGGAAAATTATTACCCAGTGAGCTTCTCAAAGAACTGTATCTCATTCAGGATACAGATGACAAGGACATGACGTCAAAACGATTGTGACTGACTGTAAATACTTTTTAAACCGTTACTCCTGTCTGTTTTGTTTTCCTTCCCTTCAAATGTACATAGCGCTAAGACAAAGAACATGCCACTACTACTTGAAATTGTATTTGCTCCATTCCAAAAAACGGCAGTTTTTCTTTTATGTAGTTTTTTTTACAGTTCAGTATGTTCCATAATGTGAATATGTATTTTTTTGTACTAAGTTCAATTAAAAAAAAAAGTTTCAAGCTTTGTAATTTGAGTCAGTTTTAATGCTTTTCCATCACATTCTGTATTACTTTTTAATTGTTCAAAACATTACTGATAAGTATTGATTGTTTCCTGTTTTTCCGACCCCGACCAAATAAGGCAGATGCTTCCTGAGCCTGGTTCAGCTGTAGGTTCCTTCTTTTTATAAAGGCATTTATTTTCTTTACACTGTCACCATTGTGCTGCTCAGAATAGGAGATTGCAATGAAGTGAAAATTCGATGCAATCTGATAACTCGATTCTACGGAGCCCGCGGGGGGCCAGTGTGAGAAAAAAAAAACAGCCGCCAGTAATCCGTTCCCTCGGTTTAGTAATCCGTTC
>JAUBOC010000019.1:10395555-10406634 GCA_032275365.1 Anablepsoides cearensis | reverse complement strand
TGACTAAATTATCTCTAATACCCGCAGCTGTATAGAAATACTCAGGCAGTTACTATAACTTAATGTAGAGCATATACATTTTTAGCTGTTTTCTAAAATCCAGTTGTTTTGGTCACGTGACGAGCTGCGCTCCCCAGATCACGTGACTTTTGTTGACGCTCGTCGCTCGCTACGTTTTGTGGGACAATATAGACGACGTCCATGCAGGCTTTGGTGCAATGTCATCGCCTCGCTAGCAGGCAGCGAGCTGCCGAGGCTGGACTGCGGCGCGCTTAGCTTTACCAAATGCCAGCGAGCATCGATGGTGTTGCTGACAGAAGAGGCCTAGCGGTTATGTTTATCTCACCGGTGTTGAGACGATAAAGCAGGAACTGTTTTTCCACCTCGACTGGTGTATGAAGAGGAGACAGACGGGACCTCAGGTTATGCATCGAAACATTTGCTCTTAAGGTATTTTAACACGTAAAAATACACGTAAAGCAACACTTGGGATAAATGATTTTGGGTGTGGTTTTAAATAACAAAATTGCGAATGGACGGATACGATATTTTAGTTTATCCGTTTCTTTGTTGTATCCTTAGCTCCGATGTTTGCTATTGTGGGGGAAAAAACACATAGGGATTGACAAGCAGTTTGACTGACCAATCAGGAAAGCCGAAGCACTCATTTGGACCAATCAGAAAATGTTTTTTTTTATTTTATTTTGTACAAGGAAATAGCTCAACTTTTACAATTTGTTTACCAAAGCAAACACATTTGTTGTTTTAAGCTCGTGTTTTTAAAGCTTATTTGTATTGATATAATAAGATTATTTTCTTCTTCTGCTACCTTTCATTTAATTTATGACTTGTAATTTTGTTTTGTTGTTGAATTTATGTTGTTTTTAAAGAAATGAATAAACTTTATACTTATACTTACTTATTGCGAACACGTTAAATTACTCCTAATTTAATATGGAAGCAAGTTAAAAATTAGCCATTCATGTTTTATTAGGGTTTCATGTCACAAATCGCGTTGACGATAAAAAAAAAACTCAAATAAAGTCATAGTACGTGTTCTCTGGGACTCAACTAGTGCAAAACCGTTTTTGTTATTAATTTTATCCCACCTTTTGTAGTATATGTTTAATTTGGTGTCTCTAACTGTATAAAATAGTCCCTGAAAGTTATCACAATCATATTTAATTATGTTTTATTTCAATGGCATTATGAATAATAATAATAATAATAATAATAATAATAATAATAATAATAATAATAATAATAATAACAAATAATTTAGCTACTAATTGCGCCAATTTTTTTACGTCTATTCACCTAAATTTCTATCTTCTTTATCCTTATAAACATTTTAGTGTTCTCTCGTTTGATTTGTGTAGTTACAAAACTGAAGACCACTGATAATTTTAATAACTCATGATTGCTGTTTCACTTCTCTTTTTCAGTGTTTTCTTTTCATTTATTGTCAAAAGGAAACCGAGAAGTCTCTTCCAGCTGTTTTCATTTTGCATCTAACCCCAACATTAAAATGTATGTCTGTTTTTTTTTTTCCTCTAGCCACTGTGAAAAGCTGCCTTGTCTGTTTCTTGTTTACTGACAAAAATGGCTATCATCAGACAATTTGGACTGCTGGTGTGGAAGAACTCTCTTCAGCAGGTGAGTTGGAGGATGATGCTCGTAAATCATATGTGTTTTTTTGTCTCTATATTAGGTTCCGATGTGGTCTGAGACTGTATATTGTCAGAACATAGCCCTGGTTTAGGAGCAGCAGCTTGTATAACATCATTTAAGTCATCGGCATTTGGAACATCATAAATACAGCAAACTGACTAACATTTTGCTTCAACAACCTTAGATATTGTCCAGCCACCTTTTTGAAGTAATACAGTACACTTTAGTGTTATGCCACAAGCTTAATATGTTGTACAGCAGCTGCCTTCATGAAATGTTAAAACATACAGCTTTACTGGTTTTGTTTGAATTTTTCAAAATTGTCGTGACTTAAACTATGACCCTGAACGGTGAAACAAATGCAGTCAAAATCTAACTTTTCAACCAAACTATGCTTGACTTCTACTTTCATCTACTGTTAATAAAGTTTGTCTTTCTTTCTTTCTGAATAGCTGCTTGCATTAAACTAAACACTAATATCAGCGAATGATTACACAACATTTCAGCTGTTGAGCAATAAAATAAACCGTTGGCTCTAAAACATGAGAGGTTGTTGCTCCCTTGACATTTTTTCCTTCACAAGGAATGTTTGAACATTTAGGTCTTTAGAAGCTAAAACGTCCGTTAACAAAGGCCTGCATTCATTGTGCGACGTTGTGGACATGTCGACAGGTTTTATAATTCAGCCACTTCATGTTTTTTTTTTTTTTTTTTTTTAATTTAAGGAACTTGCAAGTAACAGAAAAAATAAATTTACAAACACAAAAGTTTTTTTTGTGTGTCTTTTTTGAGATCTTAACACTCTATCGCTCCCACTGAAAGGCGAAGGAAGGCGCATGTTTGTCTCTTACCAAAAATATCCCTTGGAAGTTGCAGAAAATATTTATTGGCTGCTTCTGCAGCTGTTAATGTTTGGAGTTAACAAGTTGGCTGCCAAAGCCAGCGAAAAAGTTCATTTCATCTTGATAAACACTGGAACAGTTTGATCAATTTGGAGACCCCATCAAACTTTGTATTCTACGTGATTTAAAATTTTTTTTTTATCTTTATTGACATTCCTCTTTAGTATTTGTTGAACTTGCTAATCTGCTGAGCAAACACGTGTATCTGTGTTCCTACAGAAACGTCAAATCCTGGTCACCCTGGTGGAGATCCTTCTGCCCCTCCTTTTCTCGGGCATCCTGATTGCGCTTCGTCAGAAGGTGGACTTTAAGAACTACCCCAACGCCACCATCTACGAGAGCTTTAACGTGGAGAGCTTGCCAAAAATACGGCTGCAGAAGTTCCAGCTGGGCTACGTGCCCGGCAACTCCACCGTAGTGCGGCAGGTGGCCGAGCACGTGCGAAACAGCCTGTACCTCTCCGCAGGTAGGTGATCAGCAGACAGGAGGCTCACATCCCTCAATCCATGGAAACCTGTTGAACAAACACCACAACCTTGGCAACATTTTTTTCCCTGCTCAAAGTAGAGCAGGGAACACTGGTTCCTCAAGAAACAGCCCTCAGAAAGATAGAACAGACCACGCCCTGATCCTGTATCAGCTTGGCTCTAAGACAGGAAAAACAACATGGCTCACACACAGTGACTGGTTATCCAGAGAAACAGTCCAGCAAATATGCAAATAAGGCTGTTTTTAATATGTTTGGCTTTATTTAGACTGTCTAAAATAAACCAACATTAATACAAATATGGAAAATGTAACTTTTTGTATGCAGCTTGTTCTGCACTCCGTCCTCGATCTAACCTGAGTTCATAATGAATAATTTAACATCTAAATGCTCAGAGGGAAAGTTTGGAGTGTTTGGATTTATATCACTGTCACTTACACAGTGAATATCTGTCTTTATTCTGTCTGTAGTGTCAGAATATTTATGCCTGAAGGAAAGGATTTTTGCAGTGGCGATAAGGTGCTAAAGTTCACATTTTAAACGACTGTTTTTTTTTTTGTTTTTTTTAGCCGTATGTAGATCTACTTCAGATTTCATTGGTTTCTTCGTTTTTTATTTGTGTCATTCTGAAATATTTGTGGATTTTGATTGTTAGAGAAATAATAAGAAGTTTGTTTCGACTAAACTTTCTGGTCTTGTTCCACTTCTACCCATATAGACAAAAATAAGCTGCTCCTGTCACGTAGACTTGTTTTTCCATTTAAAGTATTTTTAGCCTCTTTGAGTTAAAAATCTTTCTGCAGACGAGATGCTTGTCTGATGCAGGTGGTTTTTATTGTCGCACGCTACGGACACAGTCTCTGGAGTGTTGCTGAATGTAATGCCCTCGGATGCCTTTTATTTTAGCTCACTACAATATAAAATTAAATTTTAATAAAAAAAGTTAACCTAGTGCGGTTGATCAATTAATTTTTTCCCTTTGTGACCTCAAACTATCTTTATTCAAGTGTGTTTTCTGTGAGCCTAGCCCAGATTTGACCCTGCCACCACTGCAGTATTTGCCAGAACTGAGATACCTTCATGTTTGCTCGATGGAGAAACAAAAAGCCCCGTTGAGAAACCCATGAAAGATTCAGGTTTAAAAAAAGCTGAATTGAAACCACATTTGTTTTCTCGTGGCGTGTTGCTTTTGTTGTTTCATCCTCACAGTCTATCAGTTCCCCTTTTTCAACAAATGTAGCGTCTTATGTGTTGAGCCATTGAGCCATTGTTCAGATAGAGCTGGTTACAGGAATTAGTACGCCGACCACGTCTTGACCAATTTTCTGCCTGTCAGCAAAAAAGGTTGAGAGTCGAGGCTAAGTGATGAAACAGAAATAGAGACAGCTGGACATGAGACGAATTCCACGTGATTTTTTTTTTCTTTTCATTGTTTCTGTTTCAGTGCGCGGCTTCGAGACGGAGGAACAGTTTGAGAGCTACGTGAAAAATGACACCACGTCAAACGACATGCTGGCCGCTGTGGTGTTTGAGCACCCCTTCACTCGCCACGATGAACCCCTGCCCCTGAAGGTAAAGGGCAGCGAACACGCTGTCACACACAGTGTAATGCAGAAAACACACAAGGTGTGTTTGGTTTCTGCAGCTCAACATTAGGGCAAAAATTCTGTTCCACGTCCCGAGTGAGGGGATAAACCCGCAACACTCGTTTGGGCACTTCTGTTTGTTTCCTCAAATCTTCTGGGTTTACTTGTTTGGAGCCTTCAGTCTGAGTGGAATGGATCGTTGCAGCTGTTTGAGTTGGCTTTTATGAAAATTACAATAGACTGTCTCACATGACATCACTTCCTACATCTAGACCTCTGGCGCCATTTTGAGAGTGTAAAAAAACAGAATCC
Source organism: Anablepsoides cearensis (assembly GCA_032275365.1). NCBI lineage: Eukaryota > Metazoa > Chordata > Actinopteri > Cyprinodontiformes > Rivulidae > Anablepsoides > Anablepsoides cearensis. The sequence continues at coordinate 10,401,676 of JAUBOC010000019.1, read as the reverse complement.
AGCTTTCCCAATGGCTTCTATTATGTAGAATATAAGTTATTGTTTAAGCTTTCCACTTCATTAACTGCATGTGAGAATCATGATGTTTATTGTTGGGTTCAAGAGGGTAAAAACTGTGATAAATAAAGTCAATGTAAGCTAACTTTGCTACTTAGCATCAAGCATCAAGGAGTGTGGACTGTAACTGGCTAATAAAAATTTTTTTTTTTGGAATTTTACACAGAAACACAAGAAAAACTACATGGATTTGCTCTGATCACATTTTTATCAGTAAGGAAAATTTCTAATGTTTCTAAAAATAAGAAAACTGATCCTGACTGTCAGGCAGTCAGAATGGAGACTCAAACTAAACACCAAGTGATAACATATACTGTAAATACATAAAAATGTTCAAACCAATTTAAATTTACGTTCATGAAACTAGAAATAAAGATCAATGTAGTATTACATCTAAAAGCAAATTTTAAAAATTCATGGACAAAACAACAGTTTATTTGCCTGTAATCTGAGTTTTGTTCATTAGTTTTTGTGTCCTCACGTCCTCCCCCAGCCACTGTTGCTTTGGCTGAAAGTGTCCAAAGACTTTAAGGATTATAGTTTATCCGTAGTGTCTGCACTTATTTTTGTGCATTAAATAATTTACAATGTCGATGTGTGTGACTGTGAGTAGCAAGTCCAAGTCTGTATACATGTAGCCTTTGTCTTTGTCGTATCTCCATAACAGCAAATCTTTCCTTCGTGGCTTTTCAATGACAAACTATCTATTGTGTCTCTATAATATGATTCAGCCTTTGATGAAATCATAGCTCACAAAAATGTTTAAAAAGCTGAAAAACAAAGCTGCCCTTAAGGCTCACAGGTAACAGAGTTTACTGGACCCTATCACAATAGCTAGATTCCGGTCATGGGAACTATCTATACTATAGAGATGAAATTATCTTCCTGCAAAAAACCTGAACACACAAGCCCAAACATAATTTTCTGTCTTTGCTGATCCAGGGGCAGAGTGCCCCAGACAGCATGTTTTCTACGTTCCTCGTGCCACTCAGACCCCTCTATTACTATAAGATGGCAATTTACAGAGTTGATGTGGTCCTGTTGGCCTCTTGTGTGGAAACCTCCAGCAGGCACTGGAGTGGTTTGCAGCCAAGTGTGAAGAAGCTGGGATAAATCTCACCACCTCCAAGTCTTTGAGGCTTCACTGGAGGCAACGGTGCTTTTGTTAACTGTTCAAAGAAAACATTTGCATCACTCACAGATTAAAAATAAAAGATTATTTCCCCTTTTAAAATAAACAATCACACTATAAATTAAGTTTTAACTTTGAGCAAATAACTATAGTTTTTTTTCCCAAGTTTATTTGGCTCAGTTGAAAGTGAACAAGTGATCACCCAAACTAGTTTGAGACCATTTAAAGTGTCTGTGATAAACACGCCCTTCTAATACAAAAAGACAAAGAAAGCATCTTTATATTTAGGAAACTTGGCGCAATACACATGATTTTACCTCTTTTGTCACATAACTGGTATATTTTCTTTTGCATTTGGTTCGACCAAAATGAAACAGGAAGTGACATCAAAGGGGAACTCTTTAAGAAAGGGAAGTTCCAGTCTTTGTTCCTTGAAACAATATTATAGTGACTTAAATAATCTAAGGAAACATCAGATACTTCTTTCCAGTCTGTGTTGTCGGTCGTTGTAGCAATGCTCTTCACATACTTTTTTTTTTTTTTTAATTTTGCAATACGTTGATGTCAAATGCAAAAATGCATTCATAATGATTAAAATTGTTTTTTAATTCACTCAACTTTAAACTTTGTTTGTCTTTGCTGTGGTCTGCAGGTGAGCTACCACCTTCGCTTCTCCTTCACGCCACGCAACGCTCCTCCCAAAGAAAAGTCCGAGCTGAACCCGAACAATGACTTTGACTGGCACACTCTCAGTCTCTTTCCCCTGTTTCAACTGCCGGGTCCGAGGGAGCAGTACGACAAGCAGGGGGGTACGCCAGGTGAGACCCGTGCCCGAGATCCGTAACAGTTTGACGCTTTTTTTTTTTTTTTTTTTAGATAATTTTCACTTTCAGAGTAATTAGAAAACATTTCTTAAAATTTAAATTTTCAAAAAAAAAAAAACATTCAGTTTGATTCTCCTGAGTGAAAGCCCACTTTTAGGCTGTGTTCCCATGGCAACCAGACCCCTGCACATCTTTTGCATTAAAGGTGTTATCTAGTTTTTTGGCATTTCTTTGACATCGTTAGTGGATGATATGTGAGGTGTCAAAAACTGATCAGGAAGCATCCACTGCTTTTTGATTTTTTTTTTCTTTCGCACCAACCTCCGATTGTTTGTTTGAATTGGCATTTACCTATAAAATGTGCATTAAATCCTTACTTTAAATTATTATTTTTTTAAGGTTATTACCGAGAAGGATTTCTTGCCATCCAGTACGCGGTGGACCGAGCCATCATGCTCGCCTACAACCGAACTGCTGCTAATCGTCTGCTTAGTCAGACTAAAGTGGTCCTGTCCCGGTTTCCTTACCCACCTTTCATCTACGACGTGTTCATCCTGGCCATTCAGAACCAGCTGCCTCTTCTCCTGGTGCTCAGCTTCACCTACACCTCCCTCAACATCGCTCGAGCGGTGGTGCAGGAGAAGGAACGGAAGCTCAAGGTGTGTTTGCAAACCTCTGTGTCTAAATGGGTCTGAAATTAAGTGTTAATCTGTCAAAACTAATATTTTTGCTCTTTTTTTTTTTTTACTTCTCAGGAGTACATGAGGATGATGGGCCTCAGTAACTGGCTCCACTGGAGCGCTTGGTTCCTGATGTTTTTCCTTTTCCTTTCAATCTCAGTAGTATTTGTCACTCTGCTCCTCTGTATCCAGGTGAGTTGGAGATTATTTTTAAACACTTTAAGGTATTAAGAGATGACGCAAGTCTTTTATGCTCCATTATATTTTTGTATGTATTGGTGAAGAACCAGCCAAGTTTTACTACATTAAAAAAAAAATCTAAATTCTACTTTTATTACCAAACATTATTACCATCATAAGCCAAAACACATGGGTGTTAATGTTTTACCCATGTCTCTGTGTGTGTCTGTTAGCAAAGTATGTTTTGGACCACTGAATCACTTTTAAGGGGACGTGTCCAAAATCCACTTTTTTTAGCCATTAAAATCATTTTGTTGTGTACTTGGCGTCTCTAGGAGCAGAAAAGTTTATTTTAATTCAAGATGGCGCCCACAGCTAATTGACCTTTTGAAAAAAAACACAAAAATTTACAGATATAGAGCTAAAATTAGATATGGTAGTGGCCAAAAGTCATTTACAAAAGTAATTTACATAATAACTCATGGTATCCAATGAAAATAAGCATAACATCATTTTCAAGGTTTGAAGAAAATGAAATAAACTTCATTATTTGTCTAAAAAAGATGATCACAATCTTAAATCTGTGGCATGAAAGGTGTCAGGTGGTTCGCCTACCTTCAATGAATCTTCATGCTTGTCTTTTGTAAATCTTGTGATTTTTTTTTTTTCCATTCAGATTGACAGTTATTTGGAAACACAACAGAATGGCTTTCACTTGATTGGCACAAAGTCGTTTTGTTCTTTCTACAGGTGTTAAATTCGGTGGTTGAAAGTGACGCCGTGTATTTCCTGAGCTCCTGCTGCTGGTTTTGAGAGTAACTTCTGAACAGCAGCAGCAGCATTTAAATGAGCTGGAGGAAGTTCAGGCCAGAGAAGACAGGCAGCTGTCAGTCACAGAATGACTCAACAAACAAAACCAAAAAAAACAAAACAAACACAACACTAATAAAAAATAAAGATGAATAACCTCATCTTTGCCAATTTGTTACACTGTAGTTGAATTCTCAGACACTCCTCCATACACCGTCTCATATCACCGTGGGAAGGTGCTAGCTCTGTGGATTAATTAATTAATTAAATTTTAGTGATGAAGCCTGGGTGCGTAGAAGAACTTTTATAGGCGTAATATTTGCAGTATGATATTTCCTTATCTGGTCAGGACTGAAACAACAACATCCCTAATAAAGCAAAACAAAAGCAATAATAAAGATACAAGCAGCTGGTACTCCTACTTAAGTACATATTTCTACTTGTGGGGCTTGTACTTGTGATTCTGTCCCCACACTTTGTTATATTTCTATAAATATTACTCAAGCAAAGGCCTCTGAAAGGTTCGTCACCCACTGCCTGAATGTGATAAATCAGAATGTAACCCTAGAACTCTGCTGTTGCAGGTGAGCCCTAACGGTGCGGTGCTGACCCACAGTGATCCCACGCTGGTCTTTGTCTTCCTGCTCGTCTTCACTGTGGCCACCATCAGCTTCAGCTTCATGATCAGTGCCTTCTTCTCCCGAGGTGGGTGATTTTTTTTTTTTTTTGTGCTGCTTGTTGTGGCTAATGGGTTCTGCATGACTTTGATTTTTGATGAAATGTGCAGTTTGTGCAACATCGTGTAGTCTCTTAGATTAAAATAAAAGAACAGTTCTTATTACTTTTTCATGGAATATTTATGTATTAAATAAGTTTAGATGGCTGTGTTGGGACATTTCTTAATGAAAAGAAGTGTTTTGCTCCTTGTTAAACAAGTCTTGTAAGTCGGAACGTCTCTTCAGTCATTTAAAACCTGAACACTCCTCAGCCTGGACAACCTCAGCAATAAAGAAAACTATTTAAACCTCTTTTTTTTTCTTCTTCTCCCTCCCTCTTTGCTCTTTCACTCAGTCAAAGCTCCTCTTTCAAACCAAAGTCCTTCCTCCTTCACTTCTCTTGAACAAAGCAGCTCAGATTGCAAATACTTGTCAGGCTAATTGTATTAGCTTCCTTGTAAAGCAGTCCTCTGTAAGCAGGTACTTGCTCTGCAACTACTTAGTATTCTTAAAATAATTATTAAATTGATTTAAATGGTTAACAAAACACTATATTTGAACAGGAGTCCTGAAAAGCTACAGATCTGTTTAATTTGTGACGTAAGCTGCTAAAAAGAACTACTATGTCTTTATTTTAGGCTCTTTTGGGACATTGTTGTTGCCTGGACACTCATCCACCCACTGATGTACTTTTTAGGAACAGCTAATGGCACTTGATCAATACATGTTCCAAGCAGGCTCAAAATGTCACGTTGTCTCCAACAAGTGGTCTTTGAAGGGTTCTTGTCGTCCTTTCTTAGAACTGAAAGCAAAAACGACCCTAATAGTCTGTCATTCTTACCTGCTCTCATTACCTAACATTCTCCTTTCTGCTCCATAATGTTCCTTTTAAACAATCAGAGAAATGGGTACCAAAAAAAAAAAGTTTGCTCACGTCTACAAATATCTGTGTGCGTTACAGTCTTTTCTTTTTAAAATTCCTTTCATTTTTTTTTTGATACACTGATTCTGTATTTTCCAACGTTAGCCAACGTGGCGGCGGCAGCAGGCGGCTTCATCTACTTCCTCAGCTACCTGCCTTATTTGTTCCTGTGGCCTCGCTATGACTTACTGAGCCATGCCCAGAAGGTGTCGGCATGCCTTATCTCCAATGTTGCCATGGCCATGGGAGCACAACTCATAGGAATGTTTGAAGGCAAAGGTGAAATCATGGTCCATAAACACATTATTTCTGTTTTCACATCTCATACACTTGTGTTTTTAAAATTTATTTTTTTCCATCAACGTCTTCCTCTTCAGGTACAGGAATCCAGTGGTCCAACTTGTTTGACTCTGTGACGGTGGACGATGATTTCTCCATGGCCCAGGTTCTGTGCTTGCTGCTGTTTGACTCGGTGCTTTATGGACTCGTGACCTGGTACATAGAGGCAGTTTTTCCTGGGGAGTACGGAGTGCCTCTACCCTCTTACTTCTTTGTACTGGTATGATTTAAAACAAGCTACTCATTTGGGGAGTGTACCAAACACACCAATATAGATATGTGTTTGTTATTTGAGTCTTTGTTCAATTCAGTGTCGGTTTATGTCTCAAACTAGCCTGGTAAAAACCAGACCCCTGTCCTTCACTTTGCTTCGTATGAGGGTCAGGACTCTCTGCTATAGAGAAGTGATTCTTGCTGGAGGCGTGGCCTCTGCTGAAGTTTAACATGATTGGATCTGTCGG
>JAUBOC010000019.1:10365742-10376280 GCA_032275365.1 Anablepsoides cearensis | reverse complement strand
TGTGTGTGTGTGTGTGTGTGTGTGTGTGTGTGTGTGTGTGTGTGTGTGTGTGTGTGTGTGTGTGTGTGTGTGGGGTGATCAAACCAAGTAACAAACTTACACATCTGCACCTTTTTTTATTGAAGTCAAACACATCTAAACCACTACACTGAGCTGTGTGTGACAGAGCCCGTGTGTTTGTCTGTACAGTTTGAGTTGTTCTTATTTATCATTTTATTTGACCAATAACTTATGCTTTATTACGATTCTGATCGCGACAGAAAGAATCAACCTTACTGACGATTGTGAACGTGTTGTTTTAGCCTCATCTGACAAATTTGTTTTTAAACTCTTAAGAGTCTTTCTTTCCAGAGATGGGTGTTTTGTGACACATTCCTGGTACCAAACTGTTTTCACTCGATTCAAGACTGATTAGAAAGGATGGAAGATGAATGTCTGCGTGAAGTAGAGCTGAAAGAAAAACTACAAGACTTTGAGGGAGGAGAGCTTCTTGGCCGTCCTGAGTGAGGGTTAACCCTCTGAGCACTTTTAATCCATCCTGAGTTCATGTTGCACTTCTCCTTTTTCACCTCCTCAGGATGCAGGACTCCAGCTCGCAGCAGCAGCAGCATGTGTCATGATGCAGGAGATGAGGGTGAAATTTGAAGTTTGAGCCTTTTTTTATTAGGACCTATATATGTTTATTTCTTTGTGTTAGAGTTGCAGTTATGATAATGATGACTTTTTATTTTTGTGCTCTGCACCAGGACTATGACAGATCTTACAAACCAAAACTTTGCAGTGATCAAACGTTACTGCAGAGCATTTTTGAAGCAGAATGTGGCAAAATGTAATAAAATGTCCAATATGTTGTGGACAATAATCCTTGTGATCATCAGCAAACAAACTGATAATGTAATGAAAATGAAAGATTGGTACTTTTTAAAAAACATATTTTAATTGCATTTTGCTGCTTGTTGAACCTTGGTTAAATATTTTATTCCCAAAGCCTTCTTTATTCAAAACTTGTAAAAAGATGTATGTATTGCGTAGAAGTACTCGGAACTAAAATGTATTGATTCTCAATGCAACAAGTCTGTACTTATTTATGAGAAATGTAGTCACAGTCACTGGGTTTTCATGAGGATTGATAGAAACTAGAATAAAACCTGATTAGCTTTTATAAAACATAAACATGACATTCCTGCGCTTACATAAAAAAGATCACAGAAGTGATGAATGTATCCTGTCTGGAAGCAAAAAGTTATTTCTATTACCTGCCTTCTATGATTTTCAGTGCTTCCTTGTGGTCATTTGAACGATTATTGCAGATATATTTGTCACAAAATGAACCTTTTTTCCTTTAGACTTTTGTAACTTTTGTTTGTACGTTTGCACAAATCCTCCTCCATTATGTGTACGACCTGAAAGAATTACAACTGAAAATGTGTGCATTGCTAATGTTTGGGGCTTATTTTTATTTGAAATATAGTTTGTCATGTTTTTCAAAAGGGAATTCACAATATTGTAAACGTGTGATGTACTGTACCACGGTGAAACTGAACCGGTTTGATCCGGATGTATTGCTATTTTTTAAATTAAATAATGCTCTATGCAAATGGTGGGAAATCCTGTTTGATAAGATTTTGTGCTCATATGCAGCTGTTTGCATACAAAGATGTCAGCAGCCATACAACCCCACATTGAAAAGTATTGGCATTATTCTGAAAACTGAAATTCTTTATTTTGACAAAGTTTATGGGCTGGTGATGATGATGATGATGATGATGATGATGTGTCTTCATCACTTGCTGACATGACTCGTTGCCACCTCTGGGTGGTGCAGTCGGCAGCAGAAAACTGAAGCCCCCTCCAACTCTGCAGAAAAATTGCTCAAAGAAATGTCAACATAAAAGAATACTTAAAAAAAACTGTTAATATTGCTCCTAGAAACAGAATATTTACAACACAGTTCATTTTCTTTCACAGAAACTCAGGATCCTTTCAGATAACCTGTAATTAGATTCAGGTGTGTCAGTCAAAACAGGTTCTCATGTACCTTTAGGGCAGGGGTCACCAACCTTTGAGACTAAGAGCTACAGGACAATGAAACTGAAACACCTGGTTTTAGAGCACAATAATTTATTAGTATGGTGTAGGGCCTCAATACAGCATCAATTCATCTTGTAAATGACAAGTTCTGCACAGTGGTCAGAGGGATTTTAAGCCATTCTTCTTGCAGGATAGTGGCCAGGTCACTACGTGTTGCTGGTGGAGGAAAACGTTTCCTGACTCGCTCCTCCAAAACACCTCAAAGTGGCTCAATAATATTTAGATGTGATGACTGTGCAGGCCATGGGAGGTGTTCAACTTCACTTTCATGTTCATCAAACCAATCTTTTTGGTATTGGTGCATTGTCATCCTGATACACAGCACCGCCTTCAGGATACAATGTTTGAACCATTGGATGCACATGATGCGCCCATGATATGGCAGCCCAAACCATCACTGATCCACTCGCATGCTTCACTCTGGGCATGCAACAGTCTGGGTGGTACGCTTCTTTAGGGCTTCTCCACACCGTAACTCTCCCAGATTTGGGGAAAACGGTAAAGGTGGACTCATCAGAGAGCAATTCATGTTTGTCCTCAGCCCAAGATTTGCGCTCCTCGCACCACTGAAACCGACGTTTGGCATGAGTGACCAAATGTTTGGCTTTAGCAGCCCGGCCGTGTATATTGACCCTATGGAGCTCCTGACGGACAGTTCTGGTGGAAACAGGAGAGTTGAGGTGTACATTTAATTCTGCCGTGATTTGGGCAGCCATGGATACAATCCAGGTTAGCACCCAATCATCTCTTTCTGACAGCTTCCTCTTGCGTCCACAGTTAATCCTGTTGGATGTGGTTGGTCCTTCTTGGTGGTATGCTGACATTACCTTGGATACTGTGGCTCTTGATACATCACAAAGACTTGCTGTCTTGGTCACAGATGCACCAGCAAGACGTTCACCAACAATTTGTCCTCCTTTGAACTCTGGTATGTCACCCATAATGTTGTTTTGCATTGCAATATTTTGAGCAAAACTGTGCTCTTACCCTGCTATCTGAACCTTCACACTCTGCTCTTACTGGTGCAATGTGCATATAATGAAGTTTGACCACCAGGCTGGTCCAATTTAACCATGAAACCTCCCACACTAAAATGACAGGTGTTTCAGTGTCATTGTCCAACCCCTGTACTTTGGTGTTACAGAGTCTTGATTGATACAAACATTTATTTGCATGGCTCACCTTTAATTATAGTATTAATAATAATACATTTATACATGTTAACTCCCTGCTTGCATCTCAATGTTAAAGACCCCTCATAATCATGATTTGCTGTGGTGGATATGATAAATTATTGTTAATAATAAGTAATTTACACTTTGTGCAGCAGCAGGGGGATCTGATTCCAGAGTTCCCAGTTTGAAACCCTTTTGGAGCTCTTGAGTGTGACTGGAGTGTGGATAGTTGTTTGTGTTTCTGTGATGGTTTGGAGACCCAAGAAAGGCTCCAGCTTCCACCATGACCCTGATTAGGAACAAGGACATAATGGATGGATGATTTTGTTAAAGCAGAAAACAGATATTTAAACATAAAACACATTTTTATTTAATCTCAATTAATAACATTTATAATTTTGTGTATTTTGTAAATCTAAAAAAAAAAAATGCTAAAAATATCTGACAACTTTTAGGAATGGACACATTTGTAACATTTATTTACAATGTTTGAAAAAAAAAAAAAAACAAGTGTAGGCCCTATTTCTTTAAGAAAATGGTAACTTCTTTACCATTTATTTTTCCAAAGAAACTTTTGGGTCAGTCTTCCGAAGGGTGGGGGTGGAGGAGTTCAGTGCGTCTTTGTAGCCGCAGGACAGATATGGACGACAGAGAGAGACGCAGGAGAGAATTTGTTGAGTTTGTTGTGTTTAACGGGGAGTTAACGTGAGGTGTGGCCTTAACAGCAGCTCCTGTTGGGCTGCCTGTTGACATTATTTGGAAAGTTTTTTTTGTCGATAAAAGCTCAAAAGAGCACACAGGTGACTTTTGACTGCTTTTTTTTTTAGCATTTAGATCGCTGCTTCTATGACGATCAGTCGATTCGTGCTAGAATATGTCCTGCTGGCGACTCAAGTCCCCGCGGGCACCGCCTTGGTGAGCCCTGCTTTAGGGGCTGCAGTAATCAGGTAAGTTAACAGTGGGATTAAAGTTCTGCAGATGGGAACGCAGACCTTGCAATTTCGCACTTGCAACAAGTACAAGAATTTTACAATGTGATTTTTAGAAATATGTTAAATTTTAACGTTTGCTCTAAAAAAACATGCTAAAAATCCACACACACAAAAAAATGTTTAGAGTTAATTAAAGTAAGCCTAAATGTCATGTTTTTGATCTGAGGGAGAAAACCCACACATGCATGGACAGAACATGCAAACTACCCAGAAAGGTCAGGGATTTGATCCAGCAACCTTCTTGATGAGAGGCAACAGCTCTACCAACTGAGCCGTGCTGCCACAAAAACAAACAAACAAACAAACAACAACAAAAAAACGTGTGTGTGTGTGAAGGTGTCTCAAAATATGTATTTTCCCACTTGAATGCAGAGCAGTGGAGAGCCTCAGGCCACGCGGATATTCATGCCCTGCATGTAGGTTTGGAGGCGTGGCGATGAAACATCAATCTGTAGCTAAAACACACCTTGACTTTTATTGCTGCACCAAGAACATAACATGAAGGTGTGCCATTTTCTGCAGAGCTCAAGCAGCCACAAACACAGGGTGCTGCTGATTATTTCCTGTGATGAGTATTTTACACAATGGAGTTTTACTAGGTCAAAAATATCAAACCAAATACAATTTATCTCACTTACCTCTGTACAAAATATAGTTAATGAAAAGACATAGTTTTATCTTCTAAGACTGACTAAAACTAAGTCGGATAAGCAAAGGAATGAATCTACACTGGAAAAACTGTCCATCTAACAAAGTCTTACAATCTTATTCAGTAAAAAAAGTATTTAAATATTTTGAGTCAAATTAAGTAAGACAATTGCACTTAGTAAGACTTCTTAAAATAAGGAAAATCCCCAGGCTAACCTGATTAATAATTTAACACATTCGGCTCTTGTTTAGTATATCAGTCTATAACAAGATCAAAATGACATTTTGGGCGGACATAAGACTTGGTTCGATGGACAATTATTGCAGCGTCATCATGTCTGCAGCTCATCTTTATGCAGCAGAGACTCGTCAGGCAGCCAATCAACGTTCAGCTCATCGGGTTTAAGATTCCGTCACAGCCAGGTACCTGCGCACACCTTGCTACATTAGTCCTGACAGTCACACAGCGGCACAAACAGCCTTTATCTGTCAAGTCGGAGACTGAAAAATGGAGCGTTTCGTTTTCTCACTCTTTTCCAGTCCCACCACAGTGATAGGAGCTGTTTTCCTCTTCCTCGTCTTGTATTTTGTCTCGGTTGGATCCATCTCTGGGGACGGGAGGAAAGAACCTCCAGGACCCAGAGGGCTGCCTCTGCTTGGCAACCTGCTGCAACTTGATCTCAGCAGACCCTACAGAACTCTGTGTGACGTGAGTTTCACTCGAAACAATGCATTTTGGACCAGGTTTCAATCACGGTTTCATTTGTCTTTATTCTTTAATTCTTTTTAGCTTTCCAAGACCTATGGATCTGTCTTTACGGTTTGCTTTGGACCAAGAAAGGTGGTGGTCCTCGCTGGGTACAAGGCGGTCAAAGAGGCACTGGTCAGCTACGCAGAGGAGTTTGGAGAGCGAGATGTTTCACCTATATTTAAGGATATAACCAAAGGTCACGGTATGAACATCGCTAGTGGTTGTCTTTTTTAAAAAGCTTAAAATTACAGGGGAATAGTGATGAACAAAACCAAACATAAAATAAGGTAAAGTAAACCAAAAAAAAGGCTGGAGCAAAACATCTGTTAAAATCTTTACAGCTAATTGCATCACCTGATCTTTCAGGTTTGCAACAAAGCTGGTTGATATTTAACAAGAGCTTTGATTGAGCTATAATGTTATATATGCAGGTCAGAGGGTCGCGTCAACTGTTACAATGCAGTAATGAAGAGAACTTACAATCAAAACATTAAGGTTTTCTGTCATTTCTAAAAGCTCCAATTTTAGAATTGATCTTATTATTCCACCACATTTACGCCTTATATTTATTTTCCAATTACCAAAGCAACATGTAACCATTTGCACAAGAATGAATTTGTTACAGTAATAATTTTAAAGTTCTTTTTATTTAAACAAAATTGTGGCCCACTCACCTAAAATAAAAGTACACATAATAAGTTATGTTTCTACGTTCAGTCTTTTTTTATTTTCATCGTAGAAATCTTCATCGACTCTAAACAGAAACACGATTAAGCTGTCTAAACTGGTCGAACCTTTCTGTTGCAATTAAAAGGAATCCTGTTTTCAAACGGAGACTCGTGGAAAGAGATGCGACGCTTTGCCCTCTCCACCCTCAGAGACTTTGGGATGGGAAGACGAGTGGTGGAGGAAAAGATCTCGGAGGAGTGTGCCTATTTGATTCAAATGTTTGAAAATCAGAAAGGTAGGAAAGTTTTCATGTGATAAGTGCTTGTAGTGCACACACCAGCTTTTAATAAAAGGATGTTGTTTTAACGGCTTAAACCATCCCCTATTTTAACAGCAAAAGAAAATCAGTGTTGTACATTATTCTCTATCGTGGTTTTCCAGGAAAACCTTTCGACACAGCTTGTCCTCTAAATTACGCAACTTCCAACATCATCTCCTCTATTGTATACGGAAGTCGATTTGAATATGATGACCCTCGATTCAGAAACCTGGTGAGCCGAGCCAATGAGTCCATACGTGTTGCAGGCTCAGCACAAATCCAGGTAAGTTTTCTTATTAATTAAAACATTTACATTATATTATTTGCATCATTTTCACTGATTGCATGCATTCCCGTTTTTTTATAATATGGACCAGCATTAAATAAAAGTTAATTTATTTACAATAAAGCAGTAAATAAAACACATTTATAAATGCATTTATCAAAGCAAACTATTTTGTATTAATTTATTTATCTTTATTTCAGATCTATAACATGTTTCCCTGGCTGGCCAGGTGGATAAAAAACCAACAGCTGATGGTAAAACATGCTGAGATGACAATCAAAGATTTAAAGGAATTAGTCCATCAGCTGAAAAACACAGTGAACCCTCAGACATGCAGAGGTCTGGTGGACTGTTTTCTGATCCGGAAGCAGAAAGAAGAGGTATGGGGGTTTGGGGCGGAGCAATTGCAGCTGTATTACTAGCGTATATGGGTATTTATTTTATTTTTAGGATGCTGGTGTTAAAAACACACACTTCCATGAGGAGAACCTGATCTACACAGTGTCCAACCTGTTTTCTGCTGGAACTGACACAACAGCTACGACACTGAGATGGAGTTTGCTGCTAATGGCCAAATACCCACAGATCCAAGGTAAAAAATATACCCTCAAGAAAAAAAAATCCATCTGCTTCTGAAGATCTTTTGATTTTTCTATTTAAGGAATACAAGCAAACGTTAAAAATCAGCACGTTGGCTTTGTCATCATAATAAGCTATGAAGACTACAGATTTGCTACCATCCCGTTTCAAATAAAAGCAGAGAAAAGTTCTTCAACACAGGCTTTGGTGTCCCAGACCAGGTCCAGGAGGAGCTGGCCAGAGTGATCGGAGGCCGCGAAGTTTGGGCAGAAGATCGTAAAAACCTCCCGTTCACCGATGCTGTGATCCATGAGACGCAGAGACTGGCGAGCATCGTTCCCATGTCTATTCCACACAAAACCAGCCAAGATGTCACCTTCCAGGGATACTTTATCAAAAAAGTTGGTATTATTCCCTGTCGATCTACATTTGACGGCATTAAAAAGGCTTTAAATGACAAATCGCCTCTTGTTTTGGCTTCAGGACACGATTGTGTTTCCTCTCCTGACTTCTGTCCTGCACGATGAGAGTGAATGGGAGAGCCCTCACACCTTCAACCCTTCTCATTTCTTGGATAAGGAGGGTAAATTCCAACGAAGAGATGCCTTCCTGCCTTTTTCTGCCGGTATGACAGCTTTAAATTCTTCTTTTATATATACGAGTTAGAGACTATTCCAACTTGCCCAGACCTGGTTGGATTGAAACTCTTTGATGTTTTTTTTTTTTTTCTTGCAGGCCGCAGGGTGTGTCTTGGAGAGGGTTTAGCTAAGATGGAGCTCTTCCTCTTCTTCACCTGCCTCCTCCAGCGTTTTCGTTTCACCCCTCCGCCCGGAGTCTCAGAAGATGAACTGGATTTGACGCCAGCTGTCGGTTTCACCGTCCCTCCTTTGCCTCATGAGCTGTGTGCTGTCAGTCGTCAGTGAGGAAGGAAGTGGGCTCTCTGATAGCTGGGAACATAGGCAGGCACAGATATTAACTTCATCATTTGTCAGCAGCACTGTTATCACTGATAAGATTAATCACTAGTCTAGTTGGTTTTCTTTTTGCCAAGAGACCTCTACAGATCTCGTGTTTTTCTGCCCCGCTTTTATTTTTGACTTACCTTTGCAGATTGTAACTGAGCGTATCGGTGCATCAGTGTATCGAACACAAGATTAAAGACCAACTCGAGAAGCTCAGACGAAAAGTAAAACATTTAAATATTTTGCATAATGCGGAACAAAAATGCTGGAGTGGCAACAAAAGAGGAGAGGAGAACTGGACAGGGTATGAAGCACAATACCAGACTGCAAGGAAGTGAGGACTGAGCGTCCGTATGGGCAGGGGTTGATGAGGAAACAGGAGGCTTAATGATAATGAGGAACAGGTGTAGGTGAACAGTTATCTAATGAAAAGTACTGAGGATGCCTGGAAAACACAGGCACAAGTAAGAAAAGGAAAGAAAACGCAGAAACTAAACAAACATAAAATGAAACCTTAGAATTTATTTATTGCAGGGAAAATAATGAACACAAAAGCTTATTTATAACTCTTTATGTAAAACTTGTAGGTAAAGAAAATTCAGCAGTAATAAAGAGCAGTTTTGATTCCTTTGATGTTGGTCATGTGTCTTTTTACAAAAGTTTTACATTTTCATACGATTTCATGCTCTTTTATGTTTCTGTTTGAGGTCATATTCAGTATTTTCAGCTAAGATAGGTTCGTGTTGAACAAAAATACCAAAGAATCAAATTCCAAAGTTCAATAACATACCTTAGAGCAGCTAAACTGAAATTCTGGACTATTTGTACTTTTAGTTGTACCTCTAAAAAACAAAACTAAACCAGTTTTCCCTTTAGGTGCTCGCAAAGTTAGGATTGAATTTCTGTTGCTGAGAAGGTGTTGAAAAGGGGGAGTGGTTGAATAATCCCAGCTGGGATTGTTCAGTGTTCTTGCTGCCAGTCAAGCATCAGCAGTTGCTGCCAAACTGACCTGTTTCTGTGGGAGAGTCTCGTCTGAGAGAACTGTGAAATTCCAGTTGGTTATGTGAGAGGACCTGGACAATATGTTCTAAAGAATGTCTTCATTTATTCAAAAAGGATTAGAAAAGCATTTAAGTTTTTTAAAAAGGCTTGTGGCAAAACATGTAAAAACCAGCCGAAGGCAAATTTACAACTTTGATATGGAGTGTAAATCAAACTGTTTTAGGAAAATCTTGCTTATGTTCCTTTTTCTAACTTTGTTTTTCTAAAAAAAAAAAAAAACTAGAACTAAAAAAAAACCCAGTTCAAATCCAATTGCGATGTATCATTAAAAACAAAGATTTAGTTCTTACTATTTCTAAATATCTAAAAAAAAAAGTCTGCTCTTATTTTGAAATGTTACCCGGAGTATGGAAGATTATTGCTGACTTTTTTCAAGAACTTATATTTTCAATGTGAGAACAGGAGTAGATTTCTTTGCCCTGAAAACTTTATGTATTTGTTCTCAAAACTTAAAATGCCCTCTTTCAAATATTTACATACTCATGTCATACTCATGAAATATTCTTTCATACCGGAGTTCTTTGAGAAGGGAAGCAGAATTAATGAATGAAGACGTCAAGTCTGACACTTCATATAAACATTTAATAATGGCCCGTTAACATAATCTGCCCGCCGTTATTATTCTGAAGTCTGCTGATGACCTCGGTAAAAACAGCAAGTTCATGAAACTAGATGAATAAATCAAAGTCCGATGCCAGTAAAGTAAGCTAATAATATGAAGAAATGCCTAAGCAATGATCATCCAATCAGGTGTATCCCTTAAGTAACGCCCCCTTTGCTCGTCTAATCAGGTGTGTTCCTACACACACACACACACACACACACACACACACACACACACACACACACACACACACACACACGTGTATATATAAACATATATAACTGTCTCCAAAACGTCTTCTTGTCTTGGTCTAAGGTTAGCCTATAGAGCAGTGGTGTCCAAAGTCAGTCCTGGAGGGCCGCAGCCCTGCATGTTTTACTTGTTTCTCTGCTCCAACACA
>JAUBOC010000019.1:10304463-10314975 GCA_032275365.1 Anablepsoides cearensis | reverse complement strand
GTTTGTGGTTGTAATGTGACAAAATATGGAAAAGTTCAAGGGGTATGAATACTTTTGCAACCCACTGTATATATATACCAGAAATCAACCATTGCATTAAAAACTAAAATAAAATAGAAACCAAACTAATGCATATATGTACACATCAGTTCCTATGACAATTTTTATGTTTTATTAAAACTAAAATACGGTTTAACATGCATTTACATTACTGTTGATAATCTCACAAGGTGCAAACAATTGGTTGAAGTATTTAGATGACTGATTAATAAATATATCATTAATATAGTTCAGTGTAAAAGTATTTGACTTAATATGTTTGAGTTTATTCACTGTAATATTTATGATGTGGGCAGTCACAATACTTAAAAGTCGTGTGAAAGAAAATGTCAATGTGACCACGGCTTTTCACTCACTTGACTCTAACATTACCCATAAAATCATAATAGCATTGTATTATTTACTATTGATCCTAGTCTGTTCCATTAATAACATGAATACAGTAACAGTACATGATTTGTTCAGTTAGCTGAGCTAGCTGACCATATACATAATAATTACAAGGTGCTGCGCTCACCCCGCGATGTCTTGTTGACAATAAGGAAGCTGAACATCTGCTTCAACTCATTTCATACACAAAAATCACGTTTCTTTCTGTTCTCCTACAACTCCGTCCTATACAGGTAAAAAGCCATTTTATCCTCAGCATCGTAAAATAAACAAATGAGTTGTAAGTGGCGCTTTAGGAGTTGCATCACTTCCGTTGTCGTCATCGACAGTCGACGGTGCTCACAGGGCAGGCCGCAAGTGGTCGAAGCTAAGCCACCTTGTCACCAAAAACAAAAATGTAAGTTTTAGGCGTTATTTGCTTAAATTAACCTTCTTTTTGAATATAGTGTATATTTAATCGGTTCAGGAAATTGTGGTAGGTATAATTTCCGTTTGTTCGCTGTGAGAAGAGCAGGGTGGTCGGTTAAATTCAGCGCGGCGGCGCTCTTGTTTTCTGCAACGAGTTGAATGAAACTGAATGGCGACGGATTTCTGTCCGATCATAGTGCAGCTGTTTCACTGATAACACAAATTAAATGTTGTTTAAAGTCTTAACAATGCTTCAAAATATCTAATCCACGGAAATGTTTATGTTTTATTCCTTAAAATTGATTTAAGATGGGTGGTTTTCGTATTCCGTTTATCGTCTATATTCTACATGTTTCATTGCTCATTTCTTGTTGGGTTAAACTGATTTTCCCCTATTTATACGTGCAAACTTATTGTTTGATCTATTTCGAATTAAACTAGTCACACGCAATGTAAGGCAAAATCTAAATTTTCCCTTTTTTTTCCTTTTAAATGCAACTTTAATATAAATTGTATTTTAGTGATAAGCTAATTTCTAGTGTTTTGAACTCTTAGCAAGACAAATGAGCGATTTGAGGATCCTGTTTTGTCAACTGAGATACTCTTTAATTTTATAGGAAAAGTATATTTAGGACTACCATATATTAAAATGAACAGGTGTCAATAAATCATGGAAAAGTTCACTGTGGTAGTCACTGTTTTGTTTACGTGTTGAGAATGACAGATGAGATTTGATAGTAATACCATATTTGTTTGAATATGCTCAATTCATGTTGGAAACCATGTGCTAACAGGACCAAACTAAATGTGATTTTCCTATCTTTTTAGGGCACCATCACCAACAAAAAGGAAGGAGGATGAAAAAACAAAAGATCGAGGTAAAGAAAAAACTGGTACCAAGGAAGGAGAAAAGGAGAGAGGACGGGAGAAAGTAAGGAAACGTCGCAGCGCCTCCTCTGGAAGCAGCAGCAGCAGCAGGTTCGCTTACAAATGCCATCGTTTTAAGATTTGAGCCTCGTGTTGGAAGTAAAGTTTGTTTTGAATCTTTTAACAAACTGCTTTTTCTTTGTTCTAGATCCAGCTCATCCTCCAGCAGCAGCTCTGGTTCCAGCTCGGGCTCCTCAAGTGGATCCAGCTCCTCTGGTTCCAGCCGCTCCGGGTCGTCGAGCTCTCGATCATCTTCCTCCTCCAGCTCCTCGGGCTCTCCAAGCCCCAGCCGCAGGCGTCATGACAACCGCAGACGCTCCCGCTCACCGTAAGACTTCTTGTTAATGACCTTTCAGTATGAACTGTAGGGCTGCAAGTTGGCAAATAATGAATTCATTTAAAGTTGATTGACTTTATCGATCAACTAACGAATAATTGATAAGTGGCCATTGTTTTAAAAACCTGAGTTTTGATCTTAGGCTAATTTTTGTCCCAGCTGTATTAAATACCTAATGAAATAAAAAGGGATTTTTTTACACATTAATAAACTTGGGAATATTTATAGCAAAACAGGATTCTGTTAGTTTGCTTAATACAAAAAAAATAAAACATGTGAAACACTTAAAAGTAGGGACTTTGATAAATGCGCTGCCCGATCCCGGCAGTGTGTAGGTCCGGTTTTTGTGATTTTTTTTCGGTTCTTTTCATGCTTACCCTCCGCATATCCTTTCGAAACCTATCTTAAGGTCTAAATTAGTTTATTTTCTGCTTTGGTTTCAAAAATTTTTGAGAAATTGTGACGCGCACTATGTCTACGGAACTCGGCACTTTTTTCATGTTTTAATGGAAGTCAATGGAGCATTTGCTTCCTAATTATCAGCCTTTAAAGACCTTAAACCTTAAACCATCCTTAATGGGTGGTCCGATTAAAAAAAAAAAAAAACTAAATAGTTTTGGCATCTGTACACAGATCATTACGAGAATAACTAGGAAAAACAGCACTAAAATTCGTTTGAAATTTTTATCAAAGTCCCTGTTAAAGGGGACCAATTATGGTTCCATGAACAATATATACATCTGTGGGCTTTACAAACCATTTTCATTAGATTTAATACAAAAAATCATTTTCAGATAATGAGATCTCATCTGGTCTGAGCTCCTTTCAGAATGACCTGTTTATTCAAATAAGCTGCTGTTTGCAGCGCCCTCCTGACCTTTTGTTTACGTTAGCTCCATCATCCAAGCAGCGTTTATCTTAGCGCTTCAGATACATAAAAATGGCTGGTTGTACAAGCAGATGCATGATGGTACAACCGTAGTTGATGGGCCATGCGACCAGGCGAGGGCTTGTTAGCGACAAACAGGTGCCCGGGAAGGCCAATGCGCATCCATCGCCACTTCCTGAGGCCGGCATTGTGGAGGGGGGAAGACGAACAGAGGGGCTGCAGCCTGCAGGCTCCTGGCACGGCTGCAGGGTCTCAGAAGGTGCTTGCCGCCTCTTTTTTTAAAAAAATAAACTAAAAATGGTGTTTATTATTTATCATAATTCTGGTTTTACTTGGCCTATCAACACAAAGTCTCTACTTTTGACTCAAATTAAAACAGAGTTGCAGTGAGGGCATATTTTTCCTGTTACAACAAATGTTATCAGTTAATTAAATGGAACAGATTTGTATCTAGTAAAATATTATTCAACAATTAATCGTAAGTCGAACGTTGCATTGTTGTATAATTTGTTGTTTGAAGCAAAGTTTAGTTAATTTATATTAGTTCATTTAGTTTTTTTTTATGATTGTTTTTCAGCTCTAAAACACAGAAGAGGGGAGAGGACAAGGAACGACGAAAACGAAGCCCCACCCCTAAACCAACAAAGGTTCATTTAGGAAGGCTGACCAGGAACGTGACCAAGGTTACAAAATCATTAGTTTTTCTTTTGTAGCAATAATGAAACATGGCGGAAGTTGATCTGGGTTTAGGTCAGATTTTTAGAATTCAGGTTTAATTTGGTTTTATAGAAACTCAAAAATTAAAAAGAAGAATTTCTGAAATGACACTTGAGTTGTATAACAAAGTTTCTGACAGTGGCTGTCTTGGTTTAACAGGAGCACATCCAGGAGATCTTTTCTACTTATGGGAAAATAAAAATGATTGAGATGCAGATCGACAGGCTCCACCCACACCTGAGTAAGGGCCGTGCGTATGTGGAGTTTGAGACCTCCGAGGAGGCTCAGAAGGCCCTCAAACACATGGATGGAGGTTCGTTTTACTGTTTTTTGGATTGTAGAAATAATCTGGGTGTGTTTTTATTCACGTTGACTAACTGATGATTGTTACAAAAACAGGTCAGATTGACGGACAGGAAATCACTGCAGCTGCTGTGCTGACTCAGCGGATCCGTCCACCTCCTCGTAGACTGTCTCCTCCCCGCAGGATGCCCCCACCACCACCAATGTGGCGTCGCAGCCCACCACGCATGAGGAGAAGGTACCATCTACAAACAGATTTTCCTTGTGTTTCTATTTGCGTTTTTATTCCTTTTTTAATCCATCAAAATTCTCGTTTTTATTCAGGTCTCGCTCCCCAAGGAGGCGGTCCCCGGCCCGTCGCCGCTCCCGCTCCAGATCTCCTGGTCGCAGGCGCCACCGCTCTCGTTCCAGTTCCAACTCCTCAAGATAAACAGGTGTCACGAGAAAAACCAACCAACAACTAAATCAAGTGATTTTATAGACGGTGACACCGGATCAGCTGTAACTCTTGCTCCCTGGACTCACAAGAAACTAAAAAAAACATTTCCTGTAGTCGACTGTCTTAATGATAGCAGGTGTGCATTTTTTTTCTCTCTATATTTTGTGTTAAGTTGCTTCTAAAAAGTTAGTTCAGTTTTTGTGTCTCAAATGGGGTTTACCCACATTTTGTTTCAAATGTGACTTCTTTTTACTTTGTATTGAATTTTTAAACAATTTGAAAAATAAAAGTGCAGAACCAATAATAATTCTTGTCTTATTTTTTTTATCTCAGGACCTGGAAGATGCTACTTATTATTGTTTTTTTTTTTACTTTCTGACATATCTGACAGATGTGGCTTCTTATTACATAAATATTAGTTTTTAGTCTTAAGGGTTTTATTAAAAAAATTATGTGAAAATATTTAAATAGGAAATTCTGTTTTGAACGCCATTCATGTATCTAACAAAAGTAGGGAGTTTTTAGCATTTCAGAAATTGTCAGAACTTATTGAGATGAGGCTTGATGAATGCAGACTCAACATTTTAAATATTTAATAAAAAGAAATGAGGGGTAAAAACATAAATATGAAATATTTGCAGTGAAATGCACACTAGTGGCACATCAGTTTTCAAGAAGGGAATTGACAAATTTAAGCACAGAAATCTGACATTTACACAACATTCTTGTTAACTGACCACAAAACCAAATTGTAGTTGTTTAATTATCCATGGAGTGTTAAAACTTCTCATTTCCTGGACAGATTTTTTTAAGTCATTTTTCTTGTTGCTATGTTTTTTATACTCAACAGCCTTAACATTTGTGTTTTTCCAAAACTCTTCCTGTCTTATTGGAACTGGGTGTTGGCTTTAGAAAACAGCCACCTCTGTGCGACCACAGGGTGTCTCACTTTAGAGACAGAGTTGACAGTTTGCATCAGACGTGTGTGTGTGTGTGTGTCTGAAGGCACAGACGACAACATCCACACCAGAGCTGAGCTTCAGCTTCCTCCCAGCAGAAGATGACTGACTGCAGCGCGCGTTCAGACGCACACACCCAGCTCTGTGTCTACAGGTCTGCTCTCTGACTGACACCAGCTGAGGCTCTGAGCAGGACCTGAGTGTTGAAGTAAAGAATGATGTCATCGGAACTGGAAAGGAACAGGCAGCGTGTTAAACAGCTGCTGGAGAAACCGGGGAATGGAAAGTGTGCGGATTGTGGAGCTGCAGGTGAGCTGGAGCTGCTGACACACACACACACACACACACATATACACACACACACACACACACACACACACACACACACACACACTGAACAACACTTAGAAACTTTAACACCCACCACCCGCCCTTTTCTGGTCCTTTAAAAACATTTAGTTTTCAGTTTGTCAGTCAGCAGGTAAGGCATGATGAAATAACAAGCTGTTGCTATAATGAAACTCATTTCTTAACACTTCTGCTCAGAACTTTAAAAAACAGCCAAGAGTTTTGAATCTATTTTTTTTATTATTTAAAGAAATAATATTTCAAACTAAAAGATAAACTAAGACATATCATGTTGGTGGACTGTTTGTGGTCAGCCCCCTCAGTGATGGTCACACCTACAGCCTGCCTGAGTGACTCATTTCAAATCTGCAGTTCTGCACTTTGGTAACAAATGCAGGAGTTCTTTGGTGAAGATTGTGAAATGTGATGAGGTTAGGAACTTCCTGGCTGCTCTGTTGGCTGTCTGCTCTTTCAGGTTGTCTGACTTTGAGATAAATCAAGCGGCCGAGTTTAAGCTGTCACAGATTACAGATTGTAGTTGGTGTTTTCCTATATACCTGATTTTTACATCTCGTTTTCTGAGAACGCGTCTTGATTTTTCTATGCAAGCGCACGTGTGCAACTTTTTGCAGGAAATGAGCTTTGAACAATTTATCCATGTGCCAATTCATGTTGACTTGGTTTTTAATTATAACATATGATTCATTGATCAAACCTTTACTGCAGCAGCTCGTGTTGCACAGATCTGAGTGATGATTGTGAAAGTCAACATGTCTGCTGTCACTCACACCTTTACCTCAGAGGCAAGTTTGTTGTTTGTCACTTCCTGTCTGCTTCACGCTGATCTCATCTCAGAAGCCTTCTTTTTTTGATGCACTTCCAGCATGACGTTTTTTTCTGTTAAAAAAATAAAATTTGATCTTGTTTTTGTATCAGACTCTTTCATCAACAACAGACAGATGATTCCACTGTTTGCTTTTTATTCAATACAAACTGTCTTTTTAAGAATCGGCTCAATGCAGCTGTTTTGACCACCCGAGTTATTCAGGATGACTATATTTGACTTTGATTATGCTTTAAATCAAACTTTCTGTCACATTTTGCCATTTTTTACAGCTACTGTATGAAACTGAAGCTGAAAACTGCAAAGAAACCCATCATTTTAATTAAGTAGTATGGTCATTTTATAGCTGCACAAGTGTAACCTGTAATAATGACTTTATAAAAGTACTTTTTAAAGGTAATGGAGTTCTGTGGGAAAATTCTGCACTTAATATCTTACCGGTTGATAGTTTTTTATTTGTTATTATTTTTTAAATACTCTCAGTTTGGGTTGAGTTTTGCTGACGAGCTAATCATCAGAGAAGGGGCTGAGACTGGTGGTTCACGTGAACAGTTTCATATTTTATTGCTGTCAGGTTCACAACACAGTGGTTTATGTTCTGTGGTTATTTGTGGTTATTTGCAAGCCGACCGTTTGCTTTGCAGCTTGGGCCACTTCTGACCAAAGGGAAAAACAGTCTCTAAACTTCTTTTGAGGACACTAACTTGACTTTTCAATTTAAAAAATATACAGTAACGACACATAAACTTTAATTCTTAGGGCAAGATGGGATAATTTTAGGTCCCTTTCTTTTTACTTTATCATAATTGTTTACTGTTACTGAGGTCTGAACACAGAGTTGTACTTTGTCTCTCAGTCTTGTTTTGGTAAAATATGGGGGAAATAAATTAGTTAGTGCATATGCAGAGCATAATATTTCAATTTTTATTCTCTGAACAAAGAATGTTGGTCTGTGTCACTTTTGTCAGATTTGAGCTTTTATTTAACCTCTAAGAACTGACCTTTGTTAATTATTATATAAAGAAACAACATGAAACAAATAAAAACAAGACTGTGATGATTTCTTATAGTTGCATGAGATCAGCCTAAAAATTGAAATATTTGAACAATATTTCTTTGTGTTGCTTTGCAGACCCAGAATGGGCATCCTACACCCTGGGAGTTTTTGTGTGCCACAGCTGCTCAGGTCTCCACAGAAACATCGCTCAGATCAGCAAAGTGAAATCTCTGCTGCTGGATCCGTGGAGCTCCTCTGAGTTAGCGGTGAGAACTGCTGCCACTTTGATTCAGTAAAATCATGAAAAAAGTAAAAATCATTTTTTTTGATCAGAGAAGACACATTCGTTCGTCTTAAATGAAAAATGACAATCTCTGTTCCCACCCTTACACATCCCACCCTGCTCCAGAGTGTCACTCTCTGATAATGTGAGCCTTTTTAGAAAACAAGTCATCAGTATCAATTCAGCTTCATCTGAAAGGCCTGAGCCAGCTGCGGGCAGGCAACAACCAGTGTCTTGTGTTTATATGCAAAGGCGTTAGAATGTGTTCAGAATGTTGGGTTTCTGAGGAGTCCTTCTAAAACAGACATTTAGCAGAAAATATGAAGAAGTGTAAAACAGGGCTTTCAAAGACACAAGGATGAAAGAATCACAATGTGGTTTACACTGATTGCTTAATATCAATGTAGGCAACACAAAAAGTTGCTCTTTTTCTTTATCCTCCTGTCTTCTTTCTCATAAAATGCTGTTAAGTACAGGAAATGGATTTCTGTTTTCCCAAAAAGTCAACAACGTTACAACTTTGGTCTATTTTTATATGTGGTCAGGGTATTTGTGGGTTTTCCATTTGGTGCTTCTTCCTACAAAATACATAAAGATATGAAGCAAGTCACAAGCAGAGCTGCAATACTAAAGTTGTCACAATACGCTGCATGATAATGGCTGTCTTAGTTGTTGTCCATTATGGTAGGATAGCATCTTCAACTCTGCGGGAATGTTCAAGAACCATTAACTTCAGATGGGGCTGTCCACAGGGGGAGTAATCTCACCCCTGTGTTGGTTCCTGGTTGTCGACAGCCCACTAAGTTGAATAGATCTAGACTACATACACAAGAATATGCAGATGATTGGTCATATAGAAGGCTTCTGCCTGGGTACTCTATGTAACCTAATGCAGATGGGATTAAACAAAGTATTCAGATGGTGTCAGGAGCAGGAACTTTCTGTCAATCCAAATAAGACAGAATTGGTTCTTTTCACTCATAAAAAGTCAAGGAAGGGGTACTCAACTTTAAAGTTGGAGGGTGTAGAACTCTCCCTGTCAGAGTCAGTTAAATTCTTTGGGTGTCTATCTAGACAGGAAGCTTAACTGGAAAAGACTTGCAAATGAAAAGTGTAAGAAGGAAGCAATGTGCCCACACCAGTGCCGTAGAATTGTAGGTAGTTGTTGGAGTACTACCTCAAAGGTTATTGGATAGATCTACATTGCCATAGTCCGCCCCATGCTATGCTATGCTGATGTAATATGGTGGGTACAAGTTAAGTTGAGGTGGCAAGAGAGATGCTCACCCATTTACAACGAATGGCCTGCCTGAGCATCACAGGTCCAATCAGAACAACACCCATGGAATTCCTACTGGACCTGACTCCACTAGATTTACATATCTTAGGGGAGGCCACATCCAGTGCAGTAAGGCTACGCCAGTCTGGTAGGTTGAAAAACCTGTCTGACTCACAGCATACTAGATTCTGGGACCGGACAGTTGCTGCTGTTCCAGTAACTGCAGGACCTGGAGACAGAATGGTCATAAAATATAAACGTGAGCCAAGTTTTAAGACAGAAATAGACAACAGGTCTGCCTGGAGTAACCTCATCTCTCCCAATCATTTCTACTGTTTTACAGATGGATCCCTCCTGAAGGGGTCAGTAGGTGCTGATTTTGCACAACCATAGTGAGAGAGAGTACAAATACCCACTAGGTTGTTTTGCAACTGTATTTCAAGCTGAAATGTATTCAATCCACCAGTATGTGGCATCTCTCAAAGACCATCAGTGAAGACAGAAGAAAACATTTATCCTAACAAATAACCAAGCTGCTATTAGAGCTCTTAAAGGACCATGCTTTATGTCATTACTGGCTTGGGAGTGTGCCGAAGCAGTCAACCAACTGGGGAGAGATAACAATGTTACTGTTAAATGGGTACCAGGACACACTGGCATTAATGGTAACGAGAGAGCTGACTACCTTGAAAAAGCTGGCAGTCAAGGCTCACTTCAAAGGTCCAGAGCCTGTTGTAGGTATCTCAACAACAGTCTGTAGGACTGCCCTACAGGCCTGGATTAGACGTCAACACTCAATCTGCTGGAGGGAGCTAATGAACTTGATAAAAGGCCCAAATCTTAGGTTTGGGAAAGCTCTCATTGTCCTGACAAGGAAAACTCTAAGCACACTGGTTTGAGTCCTAACTGGACACAATCTGCTCAAACGCCACAAAATGGTGATGGGACTCCATGACAATGGTCTGTATGATGTCTTGCATGATTTAGAGACCTCTTTGCACTACTTAGGCCACTGACTGGCTCAGAGTAGTCAAAGGAAAAGCATTCTTGGGACCCCTTTATAGATCCAGAGAAGCTCAGAACCCTGAGTGTTCCTAACCTTGTTTCCATCTGAGGGATGCAAAGGTATGTCTTTTTGGAGAGAACACTGGACCCACACTGCAAAAACTGTCCATATAACCAAGTTTTAAAATCTTATATCCAGCCAAAAAGTCTTTTAGATCTTGTTTTGAGATTGATTTACTAAACAAGAACCGATTGTGTCAGAATAATAATCTAGTTTTTAGATTATTTGTCTTGTTAGCCTGAAAATTTGACTCAAATTAAGTTAAA
>JAUBOC010000019.1:10236881-10247282 GCA_032275365.1 Anablepsoides cearensis | reverse complement strand
TAATAATAATAATAATAATAATAATAATAATAATAATAATAATAATAATAATAATAATAATAATAATAATAATAACGGTAAAGATTCCACTTAACTTTTATTTAAATAATTCCACTTTGTAAACTTCGATTTCTAGCTCATACATCAAATAAAGCATTTGCAATAACAAGTTCTTGAATAAAAAAGAAAGACTAATGTGAGTTTGCCTCAACAATGAGCTTTGTTTTAATGTTAAAACACATTTTACAACCTGTGGAACAAACCTGATGTGTGATTTCATCAAACAGCCACAAGAGGGCGGTAAAGGAGCATAAAATGGAAATCTACAGCAAAAATAGAAGAAGAAAAAAATGCAGGTCCATGTTACAAATCAGTTTATACTTTGCAAAAATATCAAAAATTTAAAATGATGTATTATAGTGAGTTTAATTATATTACAACAAAAAGAGCTATTATTTTAGAATCAGGGGATTAGCTTCCATCCACTTCTGTAATCAAACTGTTGTTCAGACTTTCAATATTTAAAATCCCCCACCCCCTCCTTCTCCCCCCATTATATATAGCAAGAAATGTGAGATTCATGCAAACTGTGTTCAAGTTGTCACACTCCACCAGCTCATTACTGCGTGCTCACAAATCACAGACCCTATTTGTTCCACAAAACAACTGAAGCAAGTTATTAGTTTTGACCTTTATGATGCAGTTCCTATTAAGGGCTAGACTTTCCAGAAGAACTGTGCATAACACTTAAGACATCTCTCTTTTCCTTATACTTTGTTTCTTGGGATCAATTTTTTTTTCCGGCTTTTCTTCAATGTCCTGTTCATTCCATTTCTTAGAGGTATGCTTTTGTTTGTTTGTTAAGTCTCTAAACTCTGACCTGTGATTATTTTTAGCCACAAAAAAGCTTCTGAACACAAGCTATAACCATGTGATGTGTTGACACATGACAGGAAATTGAGCACAGAACCTGTTTTTAATGAGAATTTCTTGACACATTGTTACGAACAGGCTGTCACAATAACACAGTTTGCTTTCATTTTTTTCTGATTCTATAACAATTGTGAATATAACACAGTAAAAAAATGTATTTTAGTTCCAACACGGTCACAAAAGACAAGAAAAATTTAATAAAGCAATGCTACATAGAGTTTAAAATAATCCATCACTTTTTGGCAGACGCTGGATCCAAAACAACAAATGGTGTTTTCTCTCTCTCTCCACTAGAAGGCAGAAGGTGAACAATAAAGTTTTTTTGCTCATGCCTGAGTGTGCTTGTGTTTCAGTCTGTTTTAATGCTTTATTTCAGTAAAATCTGCAGGAAGCAATCATTAAATGTACAACTAAATAACCAAATTTGAGATGGCTGCCACAACCAACTGATATAAAAATAAATAAAAAAATCACAAATAGACTAGTACTTGTTCACTTTATTTTGCTAATGTTTGCTGTGGTAGTAGCTGAAGCTGATCCCCGACATATAGTCTGAGCTCTTAATTGATTGTCTTCAAGTTCTGCAGAAGGCTGTTAATCACTCATTCATGTGTCAAAGCAAAGAAACATCTAAAACATGGACGGTGGCCCTTGAGGTCCAGATTGGGTTCCACAGCAGTTTAGAATCATTACATCTACAACTGATTACCCATTAGAGCTTACCGACATGTAAACACACTGAGACTTGTAGCATCTGCTCTCTGCTCCTGGACCTGCTGCATGTCGGCGTGTTATCAAGCTCCGCCCGGCTCCACGCCGAGCAGTGAAGTGTCATTGGGTTTGAGCGAACGCAAACCTCAAAATCCACCAACCCCCTGCAGTCAGCTCCCCTTCGACAGCTGAGATTTGTTCTGCTCCCAAAGCAGCTGTCTGCCGAGGCAACAGCTGGGCATTTTGGAGGGAAGACGGGACGGGGACCGAGTGGGTCACTGGAATCCGTTCCTGCTTTCAGGGAAATTACCAGCTCTGTCAGAAACGAGTTAAACAACTCTGCTGTACGCTGCACGGCTGTGACATACGGTCAGAGTACCATGTGGTTTTTTGGGTGTTTGTGCCCAAATACATGACAGCGTGAAACCATCGACAGATTTATGAACAGAGGAACTCGTTCAAAGAAACTGCATGAAGTGAGTGTCGCTGAAACTAACCAAGCAACAATTGATTTAAAGCGTTTTTAATCCCACATGAAAAAAATCTTTCTGATTAACTTCCAAAAACATGATGACTTCAGGATGTTCATTAGATACAGAAGCATCCATGGAGATGTCACGAAGCCAAGTAAAACAGAAAAGTATGATTGAACGCAAAGTGCAATTAAATTGAATGTTTAGAACTGAGCAGACATAGTATAAACACATCCAAGTGCGCGTACAAGTGTTTGTGTGCCAAGTGCAGAGAGGTCAAGACGGCCTCAGGATCACATCACTCTGCAGGCGCACCCACAGGCCAGGCATTTGTCAGTTTACCCAGGGTCAGGTGCCCCGAGTGTGTCCTGGCTGCGGTGCAGCAGCCTGGCCAGTCGCTCAACCAAAGTGGGAGCAACTGTCGATCTGTTGGCGGCCTGGACTCTCAGCTGCCTGTGGTCCGAGCCTAGCATGTAGAAGGGGTGTTGGGGAGGGGGGAGCAGAGGGGCATCCTGCCAGCTTGCAGCCCCCCCCCCCCCCTGTTTGTCAGGCCTTGGCGGGAGCCACTAACAGTGGACTGGCACCACCAGGCACAGATTCACTCCCTGAAGAGAAAAACACAGAGCGTGTTTGAAAGGACAGAAGAGGATAGATGGCTGCTGGTTGTTTACAGTAAATTATAGCAATCTTGTTTTTATAAATGTAAAAAAAAAAATATATACATAAGCTTAAAAAATAGTTTTTTGTTTATTATACAATACATGACATATTACAACACAAATGAGACAATATACGTTTTGTCTCTGCAGGTCCCTTCACAAAGGAAAGCATCACAGTAATCCAGCCTGCTGGTTATAAGAACTTGTATCAGAGTTTCAGTGCCAAACAGAGATAAAGCAGTTTTTCTTTCTGATCGTATGTGATTTAAAATCAAAATCCAAAATTTTTTTTAGCTTATTTCGGTGTCTAGTAATTCAACACAGTGGTCCCTCATTTTCTGACCTTTTGAACCAATTCAGAACGTCAGTTTAAGTTAATTCAAAACTGGTTTTACAAAATAAATATGCATAAGCTCTTTCATAGATGCAATTGTTTTTCATTCAACAGCAATTACGGTAGTTTTTTTCAGGAGGGTTGTCAGAATGGCAAAATAATTGCAGTTAAAACAAAACAAAAATCCTTGTAATTTCAAATTAAACATCTCTAATCTGCTTTTACATCGGCTCAGTTTTGTTCAAAAGCTCATAGCTGTTTGTGGGAAAATTAAATTCTTCCGCTCATCCAAACTCACTCGTGCACGAGGAGAACATTCAAACTCTGTGCAGAACAGAGTTGAACCGAGGACCTTCCTGCTGCCATGCATCGCCTTAACCAGCTTGCAGCTTTCCATGAATTTTACTTTGAAGTTAATATTTCATTTTACTTTTTTGATTCCGATGGAAATTTGCAAACGCTCAATACATTTATGGACCTTATGTAACACAACACCCAGAGAAAAAAAGGGGAAATAAGTTGGCATTTGTTTTTATGGCTGCTTGGAATTGCTCTGGCATGATCCTTACATTCAGTCTTTAAAGCTAATGATGCCAATTCAAATCTATAATCATACAAGAATTTTATTTCCTTTCCATTGCATCATATAAAGGTGACAACCATTTTATTACCTTTCCAAATACATCCCAGTGTCATTTGCAACGTTTTTTTTTTACCTAGTTTTAACCACTATTTTAACAGTTAATTTTCTCTTTCTTTTTTCCTTTTCTCATTTTATTGTACCTCAAAACTGCGCTGGTCCCCGGGGAGTCCTAAAAAAATTTAATCTAATGTGTTGAATATTATATATACCTGAGTCTCACTGGGCTTTTTAAAATATCAAGTCATAAAAGTTTGAGTCAGAGCAACAAAATGGAAAAAAAAAAACTTCTACACAAGAAATAATCAGAACCAGGAGCCCAGTTGTCTCAACACATATCTGCTCCTTACTTCAGTCCTCTTGTTTGGATATCAGCCCTGTAAATTAAATTTAATCAGAAAGTCGTCTGTGTTTCTGCTTGCACTTTTGCTTTCCACTTGCAAACTTGCCAGTCTGCCATTTTTCGGAAGGCGGATAATGGGTGCATTCACAAGTGATGCTTGTGTTATGGACGCCCCCCCGGCCATAAATCCTCGCTAATCCCAAGTGCTTCCTGCAGGCAACAGTGTCACTGGATTTTGTTGCTCTGGTGATCAGATTTATGACCTCGCATATGGCGTTGCTGTCAAAAAAGGAAGCACTTGCACCGGCTCCTGCGTACACACCCAAAAACATGCAGGGTAAGCATCGCAGCGATTTCGCACACCGATCATCAAGTCGAATCTGCAAGACGGATCAACTTGGAGCGCAGAAGAGCAGAATTTGTCAAAAATGACACTTCTTGCTCTCAGATCCAGAGATTTGGTTTTAGACGGGCCTCCAAAATTTCACAGCCTAGCAGGGGATAGAACAAACTGGCAAACTCATTTTTTTTTCTTTCTCTCTTTCTTTCTTTCTTGCCCCGCAAAACCAGAGGTGTGTGCTCCATGTCAGCTGGAACCACAACAACAGGAGCTGACACACGCACACACATATATATACACACATGAACCCACACACACTCTCCATACAAGCTGCGGGCCGAGAGTGGGCACACGAGCACCAACTGGAGAGGGCCATGCTGAGCGGGAAAAGGTGTGAGCAGGAAAAGTGGTGTGTGTGTGGGTGAGTGTGAATAATGCAAGAGTGTGTGCGTGTGTATTTGTAGAGTTTCTGCAGTTGTGACAGCTGGGATGAGGGAGTGGAGGCGGCGTGTGTGATTGGAGGAGGTGCCAACAGAGCAAGTGTCTCTTTATTTTCACCACACGCAAACATGAACGTGTGGATATACGATCGCGGGCAGCGTCTACATGTGTGCTTATGTCTGCTAGCGGGGAAAGTTCATGGTAATTAGGCCGGTACAATCTGATCTGCTTCCATATGACTGAGATGTATGCAGCGCACATGCCTACACACGCGTGCACACACACATACTCACAAGCGCAGCTCCACACAGATGCACAAAAAAACAAGAAACACTTTATTTAATTAGCCTTTATTAGAACTAATGCATGCAGCTTGTGTTTGTTACTCTGGAAACTTTCCTGCACTTCAACTATTTTTAACATGTTTTGATTGTAAAAAGAAACCAAATTATGCTTTTTTTAAAGGAATATAATCTGAACATCAGGAATGACTTGTAAAAAAACATTTTTTTACTCCTTGTTAGTAGTTTTTATATATATTTTAGGGTCACTACCAGCTGCCGCCTCTTGTTTCTATCACTGACTGCATGTTGCATGTTGTGCTGCACCTCAGGTAAGATTCCTCACCTGCAGGTCCTTTGCTTTGTCATTCTTGGTCTATTGGTTTATTCTGATGTTTATCATAATGCTACTTTAGGGATGCGCTGACTGTGGCCCAGCCATTTAAGATCCCGACTCTCAAAGAGTTGTACTTAGTCTTCTGGTTCAGATTGTCATTTGGGCCAGAATATGCCACATGTTCTCCTCAGACAGGTGCTGTGAAAGACATCCATTTTTTCTTTTTTTTCATATAGTCTGTGTCACCCTCCAACACTCAGAACATTGCTGTTGTATAGCTTCAGCTTGGTTTTGAGGTGGTATCGCTTTGACTTCCGGACAGGCCAAAGTCTGGCAAAAGCAACACTTTTTTTCCCTGAGCTACAATGTCTTTGCTGAATCCATTGTCAGTGCTCGGATCGGACGTTATCAGTCCATTAAATGGACGTTATCGGTCCCATACAATGGCTTCAGACTGTCCCGACAGTGCCACCTACTGGGTTATCAGTGCCATATACTTCCGGTCTACAGTATCGTAGCCCATGTCATTTTCTCTAAAATTACCCTTAGTGACTTTATGCCTCATATTAACCAGATTGCATAAAAATCTTAGTAGTTTATGCCTCATATTAACCAGATTAGTGACTTTATGCCTCATACTAACCAGCTAACAGTCTGAAGCCATTGTATGGAACGGAGAACCCACTAGGCGGCACAGTCAGAACAGTCTGAAGTCAGTCTGAAGCCATTCTATGGGTCTGATAACGGCTAATAATGTCCATTTAATGGATGATAACATCCGAAGCGGGTGACTTCCAAGGCAAGACAAATTCCTGAACAATGTCAAGTGGTTTAACATCCACAGTGATGGGTGCATCTGATGTTGGATTGACACACATGATGTGAGCTTCTGTGGTACTAATGTTCAGGCTAGTCCGTTGAGCAAAGCAATGCAGCCTGTTCATCTTTTCCTGTAGACGACATTTTCGTGGACAGAAAACCAAGATCATCACTGAAATCCAGATCTTCAAGATGGGAAAATAGCGTCCATTGGATGCCTCTTGGTTTGTCTGTTGTCATCTTTTACATGATCCAGTCGATAGAATAAGATGGAAGAGACAACACAGACTTGTCTAACATTAGACTCTGTCTGGAACCAGTCTTCCATCAAATATGTACTCAGAATGATGGTAGAATCACTATCTTAGAAGGTAATCCATGGGACCTTTGGATCATCTATAATGTTTCATGATGCAGGCTGTCAAAGTTTTTCTCGAAGTCAATGACATTAATGTATTGCATTGCCATTGCAGGCATTTCTGTATTTTTATTTGTCTGCATGCTCAGCTTCACATATTGCACATAAAACTGAAACTCTTTTTATGAGCAGACAACAGGTAGAGAAATGTTGCAGTTTTGCATGTTTTGGACACAACACTATCTACCTGCTTTGCATGGGATTGTGCCTCTCTCTCTGTGTGTGAGTGTGTGTGTGTGTTCAGTGCAGGTGAGGTCACTGGCACGGCTGCAGCAGTGAGCAGCCGCTGCAGGCTGGCAGAGATGAGCTCACTCGGCCACTCGGCGAGCGGGATTAAGGCTGTGACAACTGGTGCTGCAGCCAGCGCCAGCGCCGACCTGGGCAGTTGTCCAGTGGGCACGGTGCGATGGTCCCAGCACCGCACCATCGCTTGCCCTGGTGTTGTTTTTTCATTATCCCGGTGCTGGTCCACGCTGTTGGGCCGCTTATGCGAACCCACAGTTGTTGCAAGGCTTTAGGACACCCCCCCTCGAATGTGGTCACACACTGTGACCACAGTCTTCACATGGAATAAAGGGTCAGGTTACGAGCCAAACACACTCGTTAACTCAATTTTGCAAGCCTTTCACTCTTTGATGTATAGCGATAATGCCAGGATTACCGAGGGGGCAGACGGCATCTGACCACAGCAGAGCTCTGCTGCTGCGTGCCGATGAAAGACGGATGAACTGGACTGGTGAAAGTCAGGAGATAAACCACTTATTACCTGGAAGGGTTGAAAGATAGAAACAAATATCAGATTTTTTTTAACACTTCTCTGATTTTCAAACATTAAACTTTGGAATGTGAAAATTTTAAATGGCTTGAAAAGAAATCCAACAACTACAGACTCATTTCATGGTTAAACACATAAAATGACATTGAATTCAACTCCAAATTAGGTGATTTTTTTTCTTCACTTTCAGTTTTGTGCATCTCCCATTATTATTGTTTTTTTTTGCAAAGGATAGACATAAATTTAAGAAATCAGCAAGCTCCTTAATGTTTCCCATTTGTTTTCCATTAAAGTTTGGACATAAACCTAAAATCACCGGATCCACCGAGAGCAATTAGTGAAACCATGCAACCAAACAAACATTTCCTCATATGTTTCCCAAATATGTTCCTTATTTTATCCTCCATATATATTCTATTATTCTATGATAAAATGGGCCACTGTTCAGAGTGTTAAATGAGCTTGGGACATGTAATCATGGTGTTATTATCTTCAGAGATGTGCTCCTTGACCCAGAATGTCCCACAAAAAAAAAAAAAAACTCCAGATGTGGATTCCCAGGCTTCCAGTTTGTCAGGCATGGGCAATCCTGGTCCTGGAGGGCCGCAGCCCTACATGTTTTACTTGTTTCTCTGCTCCAACACACCTGATATGAATGAATAGATGATTATCAGGCTTCTGCAGTACGAAGGACCAAAACTGACATAATTAGAAATAAAAGCAGAATTATATGAACCATTAAATAAATACATTTAAAAAGCACAAATTAAATTAAAAAAGGAGAACTTTGTCTCCTGTTTTGTATTTTAATTGACTTTCATATTTATTTTTCCAGATTAGTTAGTCTGGAATTAGTCTATATATTTGAACACGTAAATTAAATTTTACTGTTTTTCAAAATATATATTAATTGTTTTCCCTCTTACTTGTACATGCATTTGTGTGTCTTAAATGTTTCTACTTAATTATTTTTATATTTCTTTCCAGCAAGTCTTTTTATTTCTGTGTTGCAGCTTGTGCTGCCAGTTTAGCTAAAAGTTTAAAGTTTAGTTTAAAACAAAGGCAAGGAGAAAAACATTACATGTGCATTTATTTTTAACTAAACTTTAAGCTAAACTGCGGCAGCACACGCTGCAACACATAATAAAAAGAGTTGTTGGATAAAATTATAAAAACAATTCAATTTAAGCATCAAGAGACATAAATGCATGTACAAGTAAAAGGAAAATCTATGTAAAATATACATTTAAAAATGACATATGTTGTGTTAAATTATGTATTAAAATA
Organism: Anablepsoides cearensis; assembly: GCA_032275365.1. NCBI lineage: Eukaryota > Metazoa > Chordata > Actinopteri > Cyprinodontiformes > Rivulidae > Anablepsoides > Anablepsoides cearensis. The sequence goes on along the minus strand of JAUBOC010000019.1, from coordinate 10,238,491 downwards.
TATAATTTATTGGAACTAAGCTGGAAAAATAAATATGAAAGTTAATTTAATTATAAAACATGAGGTAAAGTTCTCCTTTTTAATTTATGTGGTGCATTTTGAATGTATTTCTTTATTAAGTGGTTCATTTATATATTTCTGCTTTTATTTCTAATTATGTCAGTTTTGGTCCTCCATACTGCAGAACTTGGAAGAGGTAGTTCAGTGACTGAATCAGGTGTGTTGGAGCAGGGAAAAATGTAAAACATGTAGGGCTGCGGCCCTCGAGGACCATGATTGCCCACCTGTAGGATGATCAATTTCAGCTGCAAAATGTTAGTTTGCTGATTATAAATCTCACTAAATGATTTAAAGCTCTTTGCTCAGGTTTTGAGACTGTGTTACCAAAATACTTTAACAGAGCATCTCTTTAATCTCAATGTAATCTGATTTGGAAAAAGTCTGCTGTCAGTGGTTGGCGGACAAAGTTTCCCACTAGGTGGCAATACAGCTGCAGACACCCGGTGCAGAGCAGAGCCAAACACCTGTGGGATCACACCATGTCACTTCACACTCTCCTTCAGTTGTTCTCCGCCGGTGTCTTTTATTTCAGCCTTGTTTTTGACACTTGGAGAAAAAAAAACAACAGTTTGCAGCAGAAACTATTACATTACTTATAAAAAACAAGAAAAAAACATACAAGAATGCAATTTAGTTGAGATTTGTAATATTCTCTCATTCAGATTTCATGTTGAATTAAAAAATAAAATAAACATGAATTTCAAGAGACAATTTTTTAATGTGGAAACAAAAAATAAAAATAAAAAAACAAGTACAAGGGGAAGTGTTGATTTGAATAAAATCTCCAGTCTGCACAGACTGCTTCTGAACTCTCTGCACCTCAAAGCTTCAAACAGTGTTTTATTTATTTATTTCCACACTATTTCACATTATCCTCATGCTGCAAAGTTATAGATTTTAAAATTAATAAACAACTGTCTAGGTGTTTATTTTCATTTTAGCATAAAATTTTAATAGCATTTAATAGAACCAAATGTGATGATTTTTTTTTACAAAACAGCCACCAAGTCTGCATGCATTGTTACATGTTCCTAATAAAAAACATTAAAACCCAACATCAATACAACTCTTCTCCTTGACATCATTTTTTTTTATCAGCTTACAGTTTAAAACTGATAGTTGAGCTTTTAGCAAAACATTTTCTTGACCTTCTCACCTTTTTGGGTTCAAGTTCCTCTTTATTATAATCAGCCAAGAGCAACAAAACCCAGTGTTTGATGTTGTTGTTATACTCTATCTGTCTGGCTGGAAATCCCCTTTTCTCTTCCGAGAGGCGACCGACTGGTGTCCTGTAATTCACTATGTTCCTGTGCATGATTTGAGCTCAGACCAAACCCAGAAGCTTAACCTTTTAGACGTCCCCGCCACATGAAACGGCTGTCATCTTTAAAGGAAATATATGGCCAATAAAATGACAATAACACGCATAAACATATGTGAACGAGCACAATTAAAGCAGAGATAGTAAATTAGGGGAATTTTTTGGTCCCTTGAGTCTGAGTGAGAATAGGGGGGGGGGGGGGGGGGGGGCTGCTGTGGTTTTATCAGTG
>JAUBOC010000019.1:10185126-10196118 GCA_032275365.1 Anablepsoides cearensis | reverse complement strand
AGACAGACAGACAGACAGACAGACAGACATACGCGACCGAAAACATTACCTCCTCCCTTGGCGGAGGTAACAATCATCCAAATCTAACTATTACCCAATGTTGAAAAGATGTTACTGAATCAATGTTGTTTCTTTGTACAATTCTAATAATTGAAATACCAACAATCAATGTTTAATCTTTGTATGCTGTTTGTCGCACCCCTCCTCCTCCCCTCTCTGGGAGGTGAAGGGAGAGGAGGAGAAGAGGTTGAATACAACCAAATCAGCTATGGTTGAAAACCTAACATTATTTCAACGTGCAAGTCACTGACCACTTTCTGTATAAATTCAACAGTGTTGAATGTTGATGCCTAACCATATTTCAACATTGCTTCACTCATATTGTGCTATTTGGGTATGGTAAGGTTCCGGTGATCCTCCTCTAGTGCAGACCTCTCAACAGCTAAACACATTAGAGACACAGGACTGTTAATCAATTAAAATTGCACACCAGAAAAGAATGGGGCAACATTCCAAGCAACAAACTCCAGCAACTGCTCTCAACACCTCTGAAAGGAATATTCCAGTGGTCCAGATCCAATACTTTTTAGATATGTTTGCATAAATTCAGAAATTACCTTGTTTTTCTGAAAAATGATTTAACATTTGATACAATATGATGGGATCATGAAATCTGCAAACTGCAAATATTTGCTGTGTTTTTTTTCTTTTTGTTTTTTTTTACAGAACTTCCCAACTTTTATACCTCGCCTTGTACATTTCTGCCCCACACATGTTTACTACTGCCTGCTTAAACACAAAACACAAATGCACAGGATGCTTTTTGATGCGCAGACCAGGACAAGAATGAAGCCAGAGACATTCGTGCTTCACAATCAGCTCTTGTTCTGACATTCAGCACGCATGCACACACACACACACACAACCCCACCCCCGCCACACACACACACTGAACTTGACCTTAGTGCATTAACAGCTGCTGCTAACGAACGAAAGCCCTGACCAAGTTAAAAAAAGCCTTATTTATTTATTAAAGGAAACATTCCATACGTTTGCTGTATTTTAAAATACATCTTTTTTTCATTCAAAGAAGGTAATTCTTACTCTTCCTCCATAAAAATACTACAAGTTTAAAGAATGAAACTTCTTACCTCAGTGTGTGAGCCAGCACCTTTCCTGCAGTAAACTCTACATGTACAAACAGCAGTTTCTATTATTTCCCTTTTATAAATCCCTTTTCCCTCAGCCACCTGCAGTGAGCATGCAGCAAAGGCAGACTGCTGTCCAGCACAAACATACCTTGGCTGTTAATGGGATGGTGATAAAAATCATCCCACAATACTTGAACAAAGACAGCTTTAACACAGCCAGTGATTCAGTACCTGCTTATCTTCTCTTTTTTTGATAATGGATACAAGGGGGTCATAAAAAACGTGTTTCACTAAAGCTGAAAAATTGACTTGTAGACTGCTGACACATTAAAAAATAACTTAACCTAACTTAAGTTTCATAAAATTAAACAATACAATGTTTTGTTAAAGCTGTGACCAGGTTCATAAAGTCCTGTGAAAGTTGAAAACTCCCACCCAAACATTACCGGTGGATTTTTTGCCTACAGACATTTGTTTAAACTGTATTTAAATATGGTTCTTTACATTATATTACAGAAGAAATATCAAAATGAAAGCTTAACATGACCCTGACCCATTTTAAGAGAGTGATTGTTCTAAACAACATTTCTATTCTGAAAGAGCGAAACACTGCCACCAAGTCTGTGTTGTAAGAGGAAAAGTCAACAGATCATTTGCACCTGACATCAGGTGGACAAACTCTGCAAGTCTGAACTTTTAGAATGCATATTTTTATTCATAGGAAGTAATTTATAAATACTATTTATTCAATGTATTTCTATTGTTACTTTAATCATGCCCCAAATGGTTTTTATCCGTTTTCTTCAAGAGAAACCTTTTAAATTGTAAAATGTTCACTTTGCGTTTTAGTTTTTTAGCTTTAATTTAACACAAAATTATACCACAAATAGCCAAACAGATGCAGTTATTTTTGATAATAGGGCAAATAGAAGGCAGTAGTAGAGTGTATGCACATTACACAACAATCTTTCTTTATTAACAATTAAAAAATAAGTAAATAAACTGTTTAAAGACATCTTATGTGCGTAAATAGATTTCCTAACCGTGGCTAAAGATGTCACAGCTTCCCCAGAAGCCATAAAAATGCATGCAATAAAGAAAAAAAAAATCATTATAATAATGAAGCCCACATAAAACCCTTCAACCAATGGGGAGAAAGTGGAGATTTCCTTCAGCCAATCCCAGGCGGAAGGTGGGGTGACAAATTTAAAAGTCCAACTCAAGTTGCAGGAACTTGGAGCTCCACAGCTCATATAGTGAAGCGAAACTTCAGCGACCGCACCCCCGATGGCAGCTAAGAGAAACAAATAAATAAACAAGACAAATAAACAGGGAGGAAAAAAAATCAACAACCGACTCACTGACGGAGGTGGTTGAAGGAATTTTGCCTCGGCGGCGCACGGTGCGTAAAAAGGCGCATCCGGGACCGTCAATTTTATTTATTTATTATTATTTTTTTAATCGTGCAAACTATTTACGGATTTCCATCATTCTTGGACTGAAGAAATTATGTTAAAAATGACAGAGGAGCACGACAAGTGTGAGCAGCCTTGCAGCCCATCGGGCACAAACAGCTCCATGTCCCAGGACGAGTCCGACTCCGACGCACCGTCCTCGCCGACGGGATCCGACGGACAGGGGTCCCTGCTCGCTGGTCTGGGCAAGAAACTGGACTCCGAGGACGACGAGCGGTTCCCAGCCTGCATACGAGACGCGGTCTCTCAGGTGCTCAAGGGGTACGACTGGTCTCTGGTGCCTATGCCCGTGAGGGGTAATGGATCTTTGAAGAATAAACCTCACGTCAAGAGACCCATGAATGCGTTCATGGTGTGGGCGCAGGCGGCCCGCAGGAAGCTGGCGGATCAGTATCCTCACCTGCACAACGCAGAGCTGAGCAAGACCCTGGGCAAACTTTGGCGGTAAGAATATATATATATTGAAGACAAAGATAAGCATCATAATCAACTTGCATATAATCATTATTTTGTGTTATAAAACTACTGTTAATTAAAAGTTTTACATTTTTGGTAATATATATCAAGAAACTTTACATAACGAGTAGAACTTTTCATTGTTTTCTTATTGGAGTGGATATTTTAACTTAAACCTAAACTTGTTTTTTTGGTGGGTGTATTTTCTCCAAACAGCTTGCTTTCAGAGAGTGAGAAGAGGCCATTTGTGGACGAAGCAGAGAGACTGCGGGTTCAGCACAAAAAAGATCACCCAGACTATAAGTACCAGCCGAGACGACGGAAGAATGTGAAGCCAGGTCAGAGCGACTCAGACTCAGGGGCAGAACTGGCTCATCATATGTATAAAACGGAGCCGGGGATGGGAGGACTGGCAGGGATGTCTGATGGATCCCACCACCCTGAACATGCAGGTATGGGAACCGGTTTTGTGCCCAAAATTAAATTGTTTAAAGTTCATTCTCTGTTTAAAGTGATGAATCCGAACTTTTATGTGTTTCCCTTTTTAGGACAGCCTCATGGACCACCTACGCCACCCACTACCCCCAAAACAGACCTGCACCATGGAGGGAAGCAGGACCTCAAACACGAAAGCCGCCGTCTTGTTGACAGCAGCAGGCAAAACATTGACTTCAGCAACGTCGACATCTCTGAGCTCAGCACAGACGTCATCAGCAATATGGAGACCTTCGACGTGCATGAATTTGACCAGTACCTCCCGCTGAACGGTCACGCCTCGGGCTTCTCCGCTCTGTCTTCAGACCACAGCCACGGGACGGCCCCGGTGCCCGGCAGCTCGTACGCGTCCTCGTACAACCACACGGGCGGCTCGTCCTGGAGCCGAAAGTGCGCCATGTCCTCCTCCTCTCCCTCTGCCGGCGAGGTCAGTCAGCACCGTCTCCACATAAAAACGGAGCAGCTGAGCCCCAGCCACTACAGCGAGCACTCCCACGGGTCGCCCTCGCACTCAGATTACAGCTCCTACAGCAGCCAGGCCTGTGTCACCTCGGCCACGCCGGCTGCCTCGGCTGCAGCCTCTTTCTCTAGCTCCCAAAGTGACTACACTGACCTGCAGAGCTCTAACTATTACAACCCTTACTCCGGCTACCCCTCCAGCCTTTACCAGTACCCCTACTTCCACTCATCCAGGCGGCCCTACGGCAGCCCCATCTTAAATAGTTTGTCTATGGCTCCAGCTCACAGCCCCACTGCCTCCAGCTGGGACCAGCCCGTCTATACCACTTTGTCCCGACCTTAAAGGGGACCACGAACCGTCTGTTTGCACCCGAGACTCGTTCAGTTTGATGCACTACTAATGAAGGACACAAAGCGGAGGTGAAAGGTCGTTTCTAGGGGCTAGCAGGCTACCTGTTTTGAACACGAAACACACAAGGAAAAAAAAGTGCCTGCTGATTTTATACAAAGTTCTATTGTTGCAACGAATACGTGCTTTTTTTTGCAGACTTTTTACACGTGAGCCAAACTCCTCCATGAGGATGTATTGCCTATAAGCCGACATCCTGTACATCCATTCTTTTTTTATGTGCACAGCCGAGGCAAAAAAAAAAAAAGACCAAACTGTTGTGCAGGATTTAAAAGGTTTGGCCAACTGTTATAAAAAAAGAAGAAGAAAAGTGTAAAGAACCAGTCATTTTAAGTTGCAGCAGAATTTGCATCAATAGCTGGAGTGACATCACAGAATGCTATTTGCATCAGTGGTTCAGCCGTAGGTAAATGGCTCCTTTGAATTTTGTGTCATTTTGCATAAAAGTCTTATATGTATTTATGTTCATGCATTATTAAGTTTTCTTTTGAAGTAGATAAACACAAGTTACGTGGGTTTGGTTATTTTAGAGTACTGTTTTATTGACGAAAAGAAGGTAAATGAAGTAAAGCACAGCACATCTTTTTTTTTTTTTTAAAAACCAATTTTCAGAAACATCTCCATTCCAAGTTTTCAGCAAAACAGACTGGACCAACAGACTGGCACAGGACAGAACAGGTGTCTGAAATCTATGCTTGTCAAATTGCGATTAGTCATGATCTGAGCTTAAAGGAAATGGGGTAAAATAACACCACACACTGAGTGACATGTCAGCTGGACCTCCTGTATATGTGGATGGAAAACAAGAATACGTACATGACACGTGTGTCAGAGAAACAATGTTCAGATGAGATGTTTGTATTTAGTTTTTTTTTTTTTTTTGGAAAGCTTTGCCTATTTTTTAACATAATACACACCAAATGAGGCAGATTTTAATATTATTATTATTTTTTTTTGTAAACTCTCTGAACTTTACCCACAACTCAAATCTGAGCATTTGAGCAGAAAGTGTGTCATATTTATTTGATCAAAACCTAACAAACCATTCCAGTCCAGCATAACATTTTTGTGCCTTCTAATGATTATTGTCAGTATTTCCAAAAAAAATAAAATAAATGGAATTATTAACTAACTTCATGCTGCGCACAATCCACCCACAAATATTTAGTTAACGGCTCGTTACGTACTTAATTTGACATCATTCCTCTCATCGGTTGGCATCGTTCTGCAACACGTCGACCGAGAATCCTGCAGAGCGACAGGCTCTGTGTTTTGTCCTCCGAATTGCATTTTTATATATCATTATTGTGTATCATGGAAATAAAATACATAAGGCTGTGAGGACAACTGTTTTATTTTTAACTTGTTTCATTCGCACATGCACAGCTAACTCATCCGCTGGCAGTTTTATTATGATTATCATTTTTTTAAAATAAAAGATGCTTTGTCTTGATGTTTGTTTTCGTTTTTTTCTTACTGACATCCACAGGTTATCTGGTTTTAAGTTGTACATTTTTCTTTCCCTAAACAAATTTGGAGTTAATTTGTAAAAAAAAAATGAATAAATAAATATGAATAATTCAGTTGTGGGATTGCTTTTGTGCTACGTCGAGGTTCTTATTGACCTACTTTGGTGTATATTAAGGTTTGATGAGTAAAACATTTAGATTTACATTTACAGCATCTGAACTTTTTGAATTTTCCTCATCTATAAGTTTACATTTTATAAAGGCTTGTCAAAATTATAAGTTTCTATTTGCTTTTCTTTTTCGTTAAAACACCAGCATAAAAAAGGAACAAGGAGAGATCCTATCTCCTCTGGCCCCGGTGGGTAGAATGCTCATGTTGGCTCTGGCATGCATGCCAATCCATCGTCCCAAATCAGTCCAGGGAGAAGCCAAGTGCCAGGGCCGCGCTGCTGAATTTTAATGATTCATTATGCAGTGGAGGGGCCCTATTGTGTCCCTTTATCCGGAGAGCTAGAAAGGAATTAATTGGACAGAAAATGGAAGGGCAAGGGGAACTGACAAGCCATTAAGAGGGTTCTGAATGGATGATTAGATGCACATAGGGGAAGAATCCCCCCCACCCACCATCCACCCCACCCCACACTCACACCCCATCCCTGTCTCATATCACAACACTCCACAAACAAACAAAAAAAAAAAACAAAAACAACAACCACAATGACCACCAAACCAAATTGCAGAAATAATATCAGCGCACATAATCTGAAGATAATAAAAGAAGATAATACCACAGCAGATGGGGTGTGGGTGGCTCAAGAACGACTTGTTATTTTTCTTCCCTCAAACTCTTTTTTTTTTCTTTTTTCTTTTTTTTTTTTTTGCACAAGTGTTTGCCAAATACTTTCAGGAGGAACTCTTGAGAAAGAACAGGAGTGAATTAAAGTGAGGCAAAAAAGGCTCTTCAGGGTGCTCGGGTCCTGTTTCTTTGGAACTCATCCACGGTTTCTGATTGGACCTGTTGAAACACCAACTATAGATTAAAAAAAAGAGGCAAAACAGAACTCGGTGTGATGAACTAAACTGAATAAACGAGCACACATTATACAAATCGCACAGTAATAGAAACTTTGAGTAAACTGTTGACAAATGCCGGATGCTTTTTTTTTTTTTAAAAGCTTGCGGTGCAGTAAACAGTCTGTGCGTTTCCTGCAAAGGCTCACATAAACAGGCTTCCTCAGAAATATAAAATATAATATTGCTGATGCCACATTCCAGCTGTCAAGTGTATTCTTGATTGAGTGAAGAGCGTTATTGGGAGAGCAGTTGTGGTATTTTGCCCACAGGACATGATCGGGGAGAAGCAAGATGAACCCAGTTCAGCAGCTTTCACCACCTAATGTTCCTCACTGGTAAAAGTGGGAGAACTAACCTGGCGATAGTCTCGTCCCGCCTAATGAGCCTGGCTAACTCAGGGCAACGCTTGTGGTGAAAATCTAGATCTGGAATCTGTGAAAACCCCAAGAATGTGAGGCTGATTTGCAAGTGAAATTAAAGAGGACATAAAGCATAGTTATTGCCTGCTGCTGCTGCTGCTGAATCTGCCCAGACTCTTTCAACTCGATGCATCGAGTTTCTTTCTGAATCCTCAGCTTTGTCTCTGCCAGGGACTAATTACTATTCTGTGTCTGCAAAAGAAAAAAAAGAAAGAAAAAAAGAGAAATGAGATTACATGGCACAATAGTCTTGCAGTTTTTTCAATTCAAATTTCCTTCATATTGTAATAAAAGCACTATATCTTCATACAACCTAAATAAATCAATTCTACGTCAGCTGGTTTTACTTTGAAATATAACTGTTGATAAGTTTAGCATGTTTTAGACTAAACTAAAATGACCTTCTTAGTAGTGATTCTGCACATGGAGGAAAAAAGCAAAACAGGACGAGTGACAACCACCATCTTTCATGGGTGACCTCTTGGAGGAATAATATCAAATAATCAATCAATTGATGTTGGCTCCATCAAGGTCATCAAATTTTAACATTTTCATCAACCAGCTCCTGCAACAAAAACAAAAAACTTTCTTTAGGTGACATTACGAATCCAACCTGGTTTTGCTTTAACTACATATAAAGTAGCCATCTGCCAGTTCTTTAAGAGCTTATATCTTAGAAACTTGGAAAGATTAACAGTCAAAACGCATTGAAAACTATGTTTTTATGAAATGTGAAATCTTAAGCTTTAATTATATTAAAAAAAAGAAAAACAAAGGGGAAAATAATCTGTCTTGGAAAAACAAAAATCCCAAAGGTGTTCCCAGTTATTTTTGTTGTTTAATTAAAAGATAATGAGACCTTGGTTTAAAAGTGTTTGCAAATATTTCCGTGTCTAACTTCACCTGCCAGATGGGACGGATTACTGCACCACGGAAAGTCAGAAAAGGTTGTTTGTTTGTTTTATATTTGTGATATAAGAAACTTTGTTTTCATTTTATCATTTGCTGAAGAGCACATTTTAATTTATTCTTGTAAAAATCTAACTAAAATGATACACTATCGAGTTAATAAACATTACAATTGGCCTTATTTGCAATGAAAATTTGTGATTTTACTCACCGCAAGTGGACTGTTCTTATTTTTTTTTAAAGAAAGTGGAGAAAAAACACTTTGACATCTGGTCATTTTCAGTTCTCTGAACAGTTGTCCACAGTCTTTCACTTTGTTTTTTTCATTTGTTCTCTCCTTTTCACTTTTCTTGGCACATCTCAATTGTGAATGGGGTGGCAGCATAGCTGCTCATCTTATTTCCACAGCTTTAAGACTTGTTGATTAGTAACTGAGGCTGTGTTTTCATTGTCACAGTTTTCTGCTTTTGTTGAACTGTGACATCATTCCAAAATCGTGTTCTGTGTGCATATTTACTTGAAGTTAGCTCATCTCAACCCTGTTTTAATTTTTTTTGAATGCCATTAAGACCTTGAATGTGGATATTACTCCCATCTTTTGGCAACCTAAAGCAACACACGCTGATTGAGACACATAATGACTCATTTAAAATTGTTATGTAAAGTATGGAATCTCTCCTCTGGCTGATGTAATTAAGGGCAATAAATTAGCATATTAATATGGTCCCATCCGCACACACTCACATTGTCACCCTGTCCAACAGCGCTAACACACATAAACTCCACTGTAGCCAATGAGACGGAGAGGAGAATGAGACTGAGCCAGCAGCATGTAGAGTCCTGCAAGACCCTGGAATTTCAAGTGTGGGAGGCACATTCGCCACAAAATGTTCATGCTCGCTGATGAACAGCGACGGAGACAAAGGATGAACTGGGTTAAAAGAAGTCTACAAACAGAGAGTGGGCCGGACAGAAAGAAGCAGAGAGCTGGGAAGTCTAAGGTAAAAAGTAATTTATTTGTTAGAGCTGCTTATTGGCAGAGAGCGCGGCAGGGACATCAGGGAGTTTGAAACGTTGCTCGGTGCTGGCGGAGCCGGGAGCGAGTGCTCCGACTCTTGTTGCCCAGCGCAGCGTGGTGATTCAAACACAACAGCAGAGCCCATCTAAAGCCATTTACAGCGCACAAACACCCAGAGATACAGCAGCTATCACAAGGCCACGCAGCGAAAAGGCCACGAGGAAAGCATTCCAGATCCAGCTCGGGGATGCCACACGTTTCCTGGTTTAAGAGCAGAAAGTACACCGCAGCATATTAGGTGACCGTTGCAGTGTTTATCTAATAAGCACATGATCAGCAACACATGTCCATCCTCTCACACTTGATATTGTGATATGCGATTGTGGTATGATGAAGAGCAGAGTAGAGGGAGGAGGAGGAGGAAGAGGAACAAAAAAAAAAAAAACAAGAGTTTGTTCTCCCATGTGGTTTTGGCTCGTTCTGAGGAACTTGGAGTCTGGCCAGTCTTTCCTGGGGTTAGTCTTTGATATGGATGGGATTCATTATGTAACTGAATCTATTGTTTAAAAAAAAGAAAACAATATGGGGCCTTGGAAGAAGGTGTGCTGCATTAGGCAGGACCTAAAGAGCAAATGAGTGGAAGAATAGTTCCACCATCTTCTTACAGTTTTTCACAGTCTTGGCTGTGTGAAGAAAGAAAAAGAAAAAGCGCTTTGGCTTTAAAGCGAAGCACCCGCTGTCGCTGGAGCCACTGGACAAATTTCAATAAAATTCTCAGAAAGTAATCATTGGAGGAATGCCTACAACTGAGTCAATCCCAGTCAAGATATCCACTAAATGTAAAAAGTGGTTAATGACTATGACCCTGCCTGTGGAGACCCTCGTTTCTTGGATTTTAGCTCCATTGAGGCTGGGAAACTGAGCGCAGATTTTGACACAAGGCCGTAGCCCTGATGTGCTGAGTTCACTCTGACACCAGCCCTCAGCATAGTTGCAGAAGTCACTCCTCACCGCAGCACTGTGTTGCCAACACCCTGATATGACCGTCGTGCTCAGCGTTGCGCAAGAAGAAGATGTGATAGTGTCATCTCTGTGCTGCAGACCTGAGCGATTTGACTGCAGCAGCAAAATGCCGCCAAATGCAAATAGGGCCAGTAAGCTATATTTTGCCGAACAGAGGCAGCTGATTTGAATGAATGAAAATGAGACCGATGTGTTTGCTGTTTGAGGCCGGAGAATATTAGAGGCGAAAAGATAAAGTGAACTCATAATGTTGCAGCCAGGCTAACTTGTTACATGTGTGATGCTCCAGACTTGGTGCTTTGCAGCTGAAAAAAAAAAAGAAAAAAAAAAGGAAAGCTTCTCTGTATTTAAATTGTCAAAGGTGAAATTTTGGTCTAGCAAAGACAGCCTTGACCACAAACAGCTCGTAATAGAAGGCAGGGATAAAAACTAGAGTCTGTGGTTTCCTGCCCTGCTGCGTCTCCTCCTTTATTTCTAGAGGTAACGTTTGGCCTGATCCTGCTTCACCATTTGTTCCCACGCTGAGAGGCAACATGACAACAGCCACTGCTCAGAAACAATTACAGTTGTGGTCAAAAGTTTACATACACTTGTAAAGAAACATAATGTTATGGCTGTCTTGAGTTTTCAATAAG
>JAUBOC010000019.1:10125858-10142360 GCA_032275365.1 Anablepsoides cearensis | reverse complement strand
TTGACAGGTTGTTCCACAGATGAATGACAGTTTGAGCCCCAGCACCGCGCATCTCTGTGTTAGATGTCAGAAACAAACAGAGATTTAGTTTATGTAGCTCTAGCAGAGACAAAACATGTCTGATTTGTGATGGTTTAGTTATTAATAAGCGCCACAGAGATGTTTTTTTTCCTGTCACCAGGTCCGCTCCGCAACGTGAGCTGATCAGCTGACTGGTGTGCGAGAAAGAAAAAGATGTTTTGTCCACCAGGGAAATCGTTATTTGTGGGAGTCCAGCCCTGGCGCAGACAGACATTAGGGCTGAACGTAGCGGGGCAAGTTTTGATAGCTGGTTGTGAGAAAGTCTCGAGCTCTGAGGAGCGAGAAAGAAGTGACAGGAGGCTCCAGCCTCCAGCAGCCTGGACTGCTCAGAAACAATTTGGGAGGAAAAACTAAATAATAAAGAGGCTATTTTATAAACAGATCAAGTTGTGTTTTTGACTGAATATTGCTTACACGTCTATTTTGACACAAAGTTCAGCCGTGGCTGTGTCTGACTGACAGCTGCTCTCCTCTCTTTGCGCAGCGCGACGTGTCTGTCATTCCCGTAACGTGAAGAGAATCACATTTCTTTTTGCATGTCTCCAGACATCATGTAACCTCACCAATACTAGTTGATAACACAATAATCACAACTTTCCTGATAGTAGACATTCTGAGATGTGTCCCAGCGAGTTTGTGAGTTGACTTTCAGTTTCATTCAGATGCACGAATGAAACCGAAAGTGATGTTACAGCGAATTAAAATAAAAATTCCTGTATCCCAGTGGCGGATCTAGGATTTTTCTGAGTATGGGGCCATCAAGGGGCCACAATATTCATAGAGGGGCCAATGTTTTCATCAACATCCTTTCACACAAATTCCCAGTTTTGTTAAGGTGTTTACATTTAACGTACATGTTCAAACACTTTTAATGTCATGTAATTTTTTCAAAAAATGCTACCACTTTACAATAAGGCTCCTCTTAAAAATGGCTTTTAAAAGTTTGTAAACACTTTATAAATTATTAATAAGTGTTTATCATGCATTAATCAAGGTAAAAAAGAGACTAAACTGTCCATTTTCTTTCCAAATACTGAGTCAAATCTATTTGTGTTTTAAACATTTCAGACTAGTTTACTACCTTGTAGCACAATAATGATTAAGAAATACACATTTTAAGATATAATACTGTACTGTATTATTGCATTATAAATATCCACAAATATTAAAGGGATCCTTATTTTAAAGTGTAAAACTGTACTTTATTTTGGATGGGGTGGGATTATTTGGTTTGTTAACATGACGTTTTTGTATTTTTTTGATACATCATCATTGTTGACAGTAGTTACATGTTTGAACAATAATTTCAAATATTGATAATCAATATAAAGTTTTAAAAAATCATGATTTTTCACATTAAAGTCTACCTTTTGGCATTTATAATTATTTGTCATTAATAAATAGTTTTACATTTTATGATAAGTCACCTTTTGACAGTTGTGAATATTTATAATACAGTAATACAATATTAATGTTAAAATATGTGTTTCTTATTGTTATTGTGCTTACAATGTAATAACCTAGTCTGAAATGTTATATATCACCTTTAATAATAGTTAAAGTTATACGTGAACAGATTTGTCTCATTATTTGATAAGAAACTGGACAGTTTTGTCTCTTTCATGCCCTTAGTTATTGCATAATAAACATTTACTAATGATTTATAAAGTGTTTACAGATGAATTATTAACCTACCTATAAACCCTTTATAATTCATCTATAAGGTGAGCCTTATAGTAAAGTGGTAGCATAAAAGCTTGCACAGTAAATTCTCCTCACCTGTTTTTCATACATTTTACTGTGCATAGAAAAAAAATCTCAAACACCACATGTGAGAAAACCCAGCCATCATTTGTCAGTTGAAAGACTTTTTTTTTTGCAGGATTGTTCCAATTTTCTTCAGAAGAGAAAAATAATTATGTCAGCTTGATTCATTCTGGACTATTTGACTCATTAGCGCAACTAGTGTTTGAACATGGAACTGTATCCACCATCATCACTCCCAGGCAAAGGACAGATGAGTGACAGGACAGGGGCACTTCAGGGGGCCAATCAGATTTCAGCTGGGGCCAATGCCCCTGTGGCCCCGCCCCTAGAACCGCCACTGCTGTAATGAGAAAAGTTGAACGACTTTTTTATGCCTCATGTCCGTGATCATACACAGAATATCCACTAGGTGGCAGCATTGAATAAAAAAGTCTTACTGACTATTTCAAATATGTCCGAGAGGGTTTGTGCAGCTGCTCAAACTAATGTGCAAGTTTTAGATTACATCAGATATTTCTTGCCAAACAACTCAAATGATAAAATATTTACATTAATTGGAAAAAAATACATCTTTATTAATGGTTAACAAAGTATAAGGGGAATTAAACAAAAAAACAAAACAAAAACAAACAAACAAACAAAAAGATTTACAAAGTTTAAATTACAATAGGACAACTTGGAGAAAATAACCAACATCTTAAAAACATACAGAAAAACGTATGACTAAAAGAAAAGACCCCCCCACAAACAAACAAACAAACAAACAAACAAACAAACAAACAAACAAACAAACAAACAAACAAACAAACAAACAAACAAATGAATAAATAAAAAAGCGACATATCTTACATATTTTATGAAGTTAAATTCAAAACTTGTTTTGTAACAAATTTGATAAAACGTAAGTGCTGAAGAAGCAGTATTATCAGCTTGCATACTATTTTATTAAGGTGTTAAAATATAGATAACAAGATGCAGAATGTGGATACATTTGAGTGAAAAAATGTTTTCAAAAGCCTAAAGAATCAGTGGAACCTAAAGTTTGATCAAATGAATAATAACATTTGAAACAATATATTTTTTTAGAAAACATGGGGACTTTTGTACAATTAAAAAGTCTAAAATACGGTTTGAATTTAGATCAAGAACTTCATGTTTTATTAGTACAACATAACCCCTTAAAAAGATAGTTTGTATCTAATGGTTAAATTAAACAGAGCAAACTGTACTTGTGGACTCAGTTTACACCATTCAGAACAACGCTGTTACAAATGTTGCGTTGCTGATTTACTCCCGTTCATTCTGAACGGGAGGCGCTTTTCTCAATGCAACGTCACTGGTAAAGCAAGTGGTTGAATTCTGAAATTTAAAAAGCAACGGAACACACTAGACAACAAACCAAACGCACCCAGCGTACTTCAAAATTGAACGTGGTTGCGTCACGTCTGTTTTAACGAATCACGATCTCAATGGGCGGGCATTGTGAAGCTGGAGTTGAGAGTTAGCAGGCTAACCTAGAGAAAGAAAGCTAACGAATCGTGAGAGTAGAAGTAGAGCAAATGTTAAAGGAAAAGACAACTGTCAAAACAGCAAGGAGAATAGAGATTTTGGAGGACTGATAATTCTCGTAAATTATTACATAAATTCGTTATAGCTAGTTGGTTGAAGACCGTGCTTAGATGTCTGTGTGGAGCATTTTGGATACTACATCGATTGTCCCATTTCCAAACGGAAACCATTTCTGGACTGATAGTTCGTGCTAAGTAGCCTAGCCAAGTGAATAACCCAGGAGACTCTTTGTCACCTAAAAAACATACTGAATGTTTTGTCTGTCATGAGTCCGGCCGGGTGCTCCCATGTGAACGGTTATAAGGTGGATAATTGGAAACAAAATCTTCGAGTCATATACCAATGCTTTGTTTGGAGTGGTACTGCTGAGACCAGGAGACGCAAGGTAAAAAAACAAAAACACAGGAACTACAACGTTAGCCTTTAAAACTGAAGGAAAATATTTTTAGGTGGCACAGACACATAAAACTACCATGTCCCTCACGAAGCACAGTCATTAAACGAATTGAACAAAATTGCAGTCACACTGAAGCAGCTAGAGCACTGCTGTTAGCTAGCTAGTTATCACCGGTAAGTTAGCCAGCATTTCAAGTGTGGGTTCGAACTGCGGAGACCGGTTGCTTGTTTGCAGTATTACTAGCAAAACGGTACGTCTTTAAAACAACCAGCATGTTTTTATGTTGTTTTCGCTGTTAGCCAATTTAATCGGTTTGCTCGGTGTGAGTAAACTTGTAGAGTTGTGGCCACGGGTAACATTACCACACTAAATACTCCTTCTATTGTGTCCGTAAGCATCCCCCGGGTCACTTCTTTCTCCTGCCCTGATGATCAGTTCCCTAGTTTGAATGCAGGGGCTTCAGCTGATTGCTTTATTAGATATTTGTGGGCTCATCCCACCTCCTCTTGGCCTACACCGCTCCCTGTATCATCCGACAAAGTGATGTCACTTTTGCCACCCTTTTCTCAACTGTTTTCTCTCTTGTTTGTGCCACCATGTTCAAACTTAGCATTAAATGCACTGCAGCAGTTTCTTTTTATTTGCTCATCAGAGGGTTGATGCTTATGTATATTTTACATCTCTATGTCGTTGTGATGAATTAGGTTCTTCAGAGTGATGCAGGCTGGACAGAGCTGGTGAGTTGATGCTTATCCACCTCCTCATCTTCACTGACATAATGCAGGTAGAGCAGATGAATACAAGCTTTCTTGCTTTCTCTCCTCCTGCTTACCCACCTGCTTCAGTGCTTCTTCATGTAATAGACTGAATATTAGATGCAAAGCAACATGGAAGGAGGAGTCAGCGCCATACTTGCATCACTTTTTCTACACTGTTGCAGCTGAAAAGGGTATAAGATCAGAGCAACTAAAAGCTACGTTTTATTAATGACTAATTTTGTTGAAGCAGGCATCTTGCTTGCTTTACACCATCAGTACAGAGCTGTAGTAATGTTGATTTAAATCTATGGGTCTTCATGTTAAGTCATGTTCTCAACAACATTCAGAATGGACGTTTTGCGTTGCGCTCTACCACTTTAAACCTTTTGTGTGTGTGTGTGATAATGTAAGGCAACTCTAGACATGATCTAAAAGTCCAGAGTTGGTTATTGACTAATTCAGGCATACTTTTAAATTTTTATGTGAAAACAGTACTGTTAACTTTGCCTTCCTGTAATGTCTGCTAACCTCCATCTATCTCAGTACATAACAGCATGTTGCATGATTAACAGTTCTCAAAGCCATCAGTCCAGTAGCTGCCATAGTGGTCAAGGGCAGGTAAATAGTTTGTGTTAAGGATTTTTAGGTAGCGTTAACATAACATTTTTGATTAATTAAAAAGTTTGGTGTCTTTTGGCTGAGTTGCTCTGTATTTTAATAATTTTTCTTCAATTACCACACATTCAGTGCAGCTTTATGGTCTTTCACATGATCTAGTTTATATTTAAACCCCATTTTGCATACAAGTTCCATCTAAGATACTTTGTTGTGTACTAATATCAGTCTGATGTTTGTTGATGATAGGATAGGAGACCAATGAAGGAAAAAAAAAGAGACAACCATAATGTATTGCCTCACTACCTCCTTTCTGATGGATGTGGCACATAGAGCATGAGCATTGTCACACACCGGCAGTGTATTCTTGTGATTTGATATATTATATATTTAATATTTCAGCCTTGAATTCTCAGCTGGCAAACAGTCTTTTATTATCATATCTCAGTGTCTTAACATTGTGAAGCACAAAATCTAAATCTACACTTGCTGCGTCAAATTTAAAAGCGGTCAGTGCTGGTGGTAGTATTGTGTTCAGTATTCGTATGGTTGATCAGGAGAGATTACTGCTGCTTTACCGTCTGCGTATTTACCTTAGAACAGTGGCGCACACATGGCAAGTGCCTCAAATTTAAAGTGGCACACTCTGCTGCACAAAAGGATGGTAAATGAGAAACAGCCTTTTCGTGACTCAGTTTTACGAATGAGTACTCTTTATTATAAGAATTAGATTTTTATTTGTATGTTATTCTCATTTAAGTCCTTTTCTGTTATCCTCAGCATTTGCAATCTTCTTTCCTTCAGGCAATGTGTAAGATATAGATTGGTCATCTTACACCTTCTCTGCATGCACAAATCAAAAACCTACTTCCATGGTGTTGGATTTTCCTGGAACATTTGACACAATTAGTCAGAATCATATTTCCCAACCCCTGACAAGAAAGAAAGTTTATGCCTGTGACTTGTATGATTAATCAGTAGATTTCCAATAATTTTCAGACTTTAGTCGTAAACATAGGATCAATTTGAATTGGCTTTAATCAGACTAAGAATTTGTACATTATGTTTTGTGGCGGGTCTGTTATTAACTTCTATTTTGATCATACAAGTTATATGATATGGTTTATCAGTTAGTCAGAGAACTTAATTAGTCATACCTAGTAGAGAAAAAGACAACACCCATTTATGTAAGACTTCTTTAATATTTTGTGAAATTTTGACTTTTGTATATAATTATTTGTATTTATATCTACACATTTTTTTCCTTTAAATAAAGATGTTAAAAATGCTGTGCTTTAACAATTTGACTAAATAATTTGGCTAATTTAACTCAGATAATGTAATATATTTACTTTCTCCATATAACAAAGGGATGAAGGATATTAATGAACATCATGATTTTTTGTATCATGGGAAGTTGCTGTTTTTATCAGGAGAGGCTCCTTTACTGTACCGACCCATCACACTGTCACATAGAAGATGGATTTAAATCAGAGGCGTTTCCTTTGGTTTTATATGAATGTGATGAGACCGAAGTGGGTTGGGTGGATTGTGACAGTCATAATGTTTTGTTGTGTCTTTGATTTAAAATAGTGAGCGCCATGATTAAAAAGCTCTGAACTATACTTTTTCTTTTCAGATTTGATAAATCATATATAATAATAAAAAAAAAGCCAAATGCCTCCCCTCTCCCCCTGTTAGTGTGAACCAAGATAGAGATGTCAGAGGTAGAAAAATAGAAATTTTCTTAAGGATGAAACATTTATGTCGCTCCTACCCCCTCCTTTGCTTTCCGTTGGAGCATGCACACTTGAACACAAGCAAAAGCGGCGAGGCACGACTTATTTCAGAGCGCGGCGGATTTTAGTGCTTTGAGCAGATTTCTTTGTCAGATTTGTCTCCATCACATCACAGGCCTGCTCTGTGACTCATCAGCATACATTTGTAGCATCGAGATCTATTCCCACAGACGATTCACGTTGCTTGCTTGTTCCTCTTCTGCATTCACTCCCACGTTGCTGCTTCCTCCTTTTTTTCCTGCTTTCGTTTTTTTTTTTTTTTTTGCATTTGTCGACCTTGTTCAGCCTCTGATTCATATTGCCTTCTGAATATCCAAGTAAAATGGTGTGGGGAAAATATCTGCTTGTGTGGAAGTACTTGTTGAAAATTACAAAAGGAAAATATCAAATTGAAAAACTGCCATTCTCAATCGTACATTTTTTTTTAATAAATAGGGGAATTTTATGTCATAAATTGTCCTCCATTCTTTTAAAGAACACTGTAAAGACAATGCTGTCGGTTTATAGTTACTGGCCTTCATCTAGCCTTGTTTTTTCTTTTCCTATATCTATATGCTCTCCTCCACTAATGTCTCGTCTGATGTGGCTTTCAGTTTGTCAGTCACTGTGGCAGTGGCTTAGTGATTCAGACTAAACAAATGTGAACTTCTCCCGAGGTAATGATTGGCATGATGTGTCACCTTGTGCTGCCCCTTCGCTTGCAAATTCTTTAGCTCCAGATGCACAGTCATTATCACTACTGTTGTTTCTGGACAGATGTGATTTAAAACAAGAATTCACTAAGCTCTATAGCAGACCGTCAAGGACAACAAGGATGACTTAATGTGTAGGGAAGTAAACGTGTGGACTTGTAAATGAATGTGATGTTTTGTGAGTCATCTGCTTTAACTGCAACACAAAGAAACGGATTATAAAATACACCTACAAAGTTCTCCCAATACCTTTTTTTTCCCAGTGGTTGGTGCCGTGGGGCTTATTAGAATTAAATATGGGTGTTGTGTGACTTAAAAAGCATGACTTTGCATTTTGATTAGGCTCATCTCTGCAAGGTGCATCCAACTCCCTCAGCTTCTCATTTCATGTGGGCTACCTTTTTATGTTTCCTCTCTATCCCTGCAGTTGATTACATTTTCCTCTGCTACCCTCAACTTGAAATTGCTTGGCTAAATGTTCAACACGCTTTGGAAAAAAAACATCACTGCTGCAAAACATGCTGGTCGTGGCCCAACCCAGCCCAAGGCTGCTGTCCAGCCCCCCCTTGGATCAACCATCTGGCTAATGAGCTGTCAATCACTCCTCACTAGCGGTCCAAGCCCAGAACCCAACGGCAATCAATCTCTTTCAGTGTGGACACTCCTCTGTTACTCTTTATTGTTCAAACCTCAGACCCCAGTGACAGCTTTTCTTTGAACTTTAAGTCCTGTTTGAAAGAAGAAAAGATAAATATTGATGACAATAGACAGTTGCAAGTAAATTTATTAAGTGGCTTTGATTTTTATAATTTCACTTTTAATGACTTGAGAGTTCAGTAATAGCCCTGTTGTGCCTCTATTCTGTAGTGCCTATAGATTTTTCAGTCAGTGTTGTTTAAGACTCAATATATCCTGACTGGTTCTAGGGAATAAACAATAAATAAACATGTGATCTGATGTTTTAGGTGGGCATTTAGAACATCTATGCCTTGGTTGTTTCTCACAGAAGCAGTTTTTTTTTTGAGTGAATAAGTGCCATTTTGGCGACTCTTTGTGGTGTGGGCAACATTTGTACAGCATTTTGTTAAACTGGCTGTTTACTTTTCTGTGTAGGAACAAACACAACCTTATGCACAAGCATCCATTGTGTCATATTTTTCAGCATTTTTACTTGCTGATTTTTTTAATAAATATTTTTCAGCATTCTGAAGGTTTTCCAAGTAATAAACCAAATGAAGGTTTGTGTGGGCAGCATTTTACAGCACCATTTTAAAGTTGTGTGTTGTTGCTGCTTTATTACTCACTTATATAATCTAAAATCCCATCCTTTTAAAGTTATTCATAATTTATTCTGTTGCATTTCCCAGAAACCAGAGAGTTGCATTCCATAGGTTGTTGCTTAGGGTTGAGCTATAACGTCCTTTATAGCACTATGTGACAGTATGAGGCTAAACTACACACTCAAACAATCCCTGATGTCTCCCGCGACTTGGCTTTATTTGGATGATGTGGAAATGCATTCTCACGCAAAAGCCCACACAGCATGTCTTTGTCAGCAGAGGCTACAACGAGAAGATGGAGGACAGGCATGAAAAGAAAGCAGAAAAATATTCAAATTGCATACATCTCAAGGGCAATTTACAGAGAGAAGGAATGGTCATACCGACGGAGTCATGTAGAGATGGTGGAGAGAGGGGGAATATCATCCTCAGCCAAACTGCATCCCCATGGGGTCAGTTGTATCATGAAGCATAGCCATCAGTTTTCATGTTTTGTTCATATTAAATACAGAATAAAATAGGCCGGTTTTCTGTTTGACTTTGCACAGCAAAAATCAAACACGAATACATGTATGTAAAAAGAGTTGGCAACTGTTTCCTGGCATATTTATAGTATGCATTATAAATTTAAGCCATATTCATTGTTAATTTCTCAAAGGCAGAGCTTGTGAGTGTTGAGAACATTCACAGGCTTATAAATATTAGGCAGCAGGGTTAGTCACTCTTCTCATATAGCAATGCTCTCCAGTCTGTATTGACTCTGTCCTCCCCTCCCTCCCTCCCTTTTTTTTTTGCAGTAGCAGGAGGGTGCTCAGTAGATCCAAACCTTTTGTCCATATCATAATTGTCATCATTCTATCCACTTCTCAGTTACAGCTCATTACATCACTGGCTTTGTTTTATACTAAATTAATGAATTAACTCAAATGCAGAGGGAGGAGTGATGCTCCCACTTTGTAAAATGCAACAAAAGAGAGGAACCGGAGACGTGTATTGTTTTCTTCTATACTAGCATATCCTGCTGGATTTAGAACAGTGAACGTGTCATAGTTGCCCCATTGTTGTTTTTAGCTGAAGCCATTTACAGCCTCATTCGCTTTAAAGGTGAATTGGCAATCTATTCATTCTGTTAATGTCTCTTTTAATCCGTTACTCCATCAATCAACAGCTTTGAACAATAGCACAGCCATTTTCCTGCACGTGCAACACAGTCTTAAGTGGCCTCCAAAAGGTGCATCCGAGATGGAAGAGAAAGCCCAGTGAGGCACAAAGATGAGCTTTCGACTTGTGCAACACTGGTTTCAGTCATCTGAGCCAGTGGATGATCAATAGCCAATCCAATAGAACATTAAAAGCCTTGGGTGCAGACAGAGAAGCAAGACTGCTGACACCGAGGAATAGACAGTTTCTGAACCATTGTGAGAAGGATATGGTGCAGTGTTTTGCGCTTTAAAGAAGCGTTGAGGCAGAAAAGGGGTGAAGATCAAGGCAAGGCGTGGCTTTGACAAGGTTTCTTTTTTAATTTGGCCTTTTTGTACACTGAGGTGCACATGCTACAGGAATCAAAAGTAGAAAACTCACATTTAGGATTTTTGTTGAACTTGTAATTCTCAAGAATGTATTAATTCTTATGTATTGAGCATGAGAGCAAGCTTCTATAGGATTATAGAAAATATGTGCTAACCATTTGTCCAAAATGTCCTAAAAAAACCTTTAAATTTCACCTTAAATCTAGATTAATTGTGGATGTTTAGATCTTGGTGTAGACATGTCTTGACAGTTCAAATGACCGTTTTCAACCATCACCCATCATGCATTTCTTTTCCAAGCTCCTCTCTTTGTCTTGGTGTTTTACTATTTTCACACTGACTGCAAACATACAAATTTGAATAAAACAAAGCTTGGTGTTCATGAACCTGAATATCTTGTCTTTTTTAGTACCATCATATTCTAAACCAACTGAACCATGTTTTCTAATGCTCAAAACCTAGATCTCTATGCCTCTTTAAAATATGTACTTTTGTATTTCTTCATTGGGGAACCACAAATCTCTAAACAAAGTCCTCTCAAAATTATTTTTTGTTTGAACATATGTTATTTAAAAAAAGAACTACACTTCTATTTTTGTCTTTACAAAATAATATTAAACATAGTTGACTAGCACACTAATGGACTGTTCAAAGTTCTGTGTAATGTGCCATACAGGGAGATGACATAGCCCTTTTATATGTTCCTGACACACCAAGGTTTGATGTAGTTCAGATGGTGTTACATTACACTATTGTATCTCTATACAAAAGTTGGAAATATGTTGACAATGGTAGACTGGTTCATTGAGTTCAAGAGCTTTAGGTATTTCAGAATATAATACATCATCTCACAGGGTAGTTTTACACAGTGTGCTACAGATGGAAAACTGGTAAATGGCTCCATTCAGTAGTTTATTTTTTATTTATTATATCTGCCTGCTTCACACCTCCTTTCCTTCAGTTTACACTCTTATTAGTGTGCAGCTCGTTGGAGCAGGACCTCAACCTCTTTCTCCCTCCTCACTCAGATTCTCCATCTCAAATGTGGTATCTCAGTGATGTTTTACTCAGCCACAATTCATATAATGTTTGATCACCATTTATGTATAGCAGCAAGCTTAGTTACCATTAAAATAGTTTGACGAATAAAGACTTTTGTTATATAAATGTCTGCTTTGTTTTAGGGGAGTCTTTTTGCTGTACTTCTGTTAGATTTCTTGAAAGTAAAATGTTATCTTGAACTCATTTGACATGGTTTCACATGGAGAATACTACCATAGAAAAAGAGCTGCTGATGTTTAAAAAGTATTGGGGAGTGAGTAGCATCTGCAGTGTATTGGTTGTGTGGATGATGTACCGCAGCCATAAAATATTTTTTGGAATCAGTAACATGAAAGATAAATTTTCATCTACAGTTGGCAGACCTTTCTTCTTCCAACTAGAGGACTGGGGATTTGATCCCTAGTCCTTACGGCGTGACAAAGTGTCCTTGGGCAAGACACTGAACTCTTCCCTGCCCTCGATATGTTTATGTTTATTGATGTATGAGTGAGAATAGAAAAGTGTGAATGGATGAATAAGAAACACTGAAAGCGCTTTTCAGGGTGAGGTTAAAAGGGGTGCCGTAGGGTGTGACATTTATATCTTATCAGCATTACCATTTATTTAGAATAGTTCATAAGAACATAGATTGTTTTTGTGCAGATTTGCCAGTGGTGGCATGCATTCTAATGCACAATTTCTCAGATTACTCCCAAAGAGAAGTCAAAGCAATCCTGCACACTGCTACTGCTGATGTTGTTTGTGCTTTTTGACAGATTTTGCCAGCGTCTTCCAGTGTGCTTGCCAAGCATTAAATCCTATCATTGCCAGTATGTTAGAGGGTGAAAAATTCTGCGTGGAAATATGTTGGTTTTCTTCTGTTAGATTTGTCAACAGGCCGAGCAATCAGCAGTCTGCTTTCATATCAGGTTTATTCAAGCAATGTGTTCTCTGAAGTGTTTATTTGAGTGACTGGAAGATAGAAATCTGTTTCAGCTGGCAGATAGTTCCACTCTGTATGCATACCGCTCATCCAAAGGGTGCCGTCTTCTCCTTCTATGCTCTCACGTTCTTTTCTCCTTTGTCCTCCCCCAATCCTTCCCCGTCCTTCCCTTGTTCTTCTTTCTTTTTTTTTTCTACAGGCCAAGTCGTGCATCTGTCACATGTGTGGCGCCCACCTGAACCGACTCCACTCTTGTCTTTACTGTGTCTTTTTTGGCTGTTTTACAAAGAAACACATCCACGAACACGCAAAAAACAAAAGACACAATCTAGGTAAGCTACTTTTTGTTTCAGTATGGTTTTACTCTAGTTCTGATCGTAGGGATGTTATGAAGGACAACAAATTAAAAAATACAAGTGTTACGTGACAAATGGTGTTATTAATTTATTATCTCATTTTGCAAAGTCTCACTTCCAGTAATTCTCTTCACATTCATGTTTCTTTGTGTCTCACTGAAGTGTGAGTGCTATTCAGTGAGAAATTATTGGTGTGTCTTCCTATATATAATGTCAAAGTCATGCTGGTAACCTTCCCAATTCTATACATCTGCTAAAAAGATTTAGTGTTATTCAGCTAAACAGAAGAAAGCTATAAACATCTTGCTCCAAAAAAACATACTGTCTTCTCCCCAAATAATCATAGTTACTTAAGAAATGTGAACTAGTGCCATGACTCAATCCACGTTTCACTATACATTGAAATATAGATATAATTAGATATAATATGATGTGATTTTCTTTCTTTTTTTAAGCTGAAATACTGGCTAGATAAACTTTGTTGACAATGTTTTACCCCTTATAATCAAGATCTTAGACTTTAGTTAATTTAACTTAATTTAATGCAAAATTTGAAGCTTTTTGTTGTTTAAGTTAAAGTATTTTAAAACAGTGGTTACCAACCTATTTTCCTTAACCCCCCCCCCCCCCCCCCTTCTTACTTCCAAGCCAAGCTGGGCCCCACCCCACCTCATTCATTGCTACTCCCCACTTTTCCCAAAGTTTATCTCTTTATCCAAATAATAAAATGAACAGACTTTTTATATATATATATATAAAAAATTATATATATAAATTGATATCACAACCTATGAGCAGACAAGAGAATGGGATCTCTTATGATTTCTGATGTCCAGCCAGGTTGGTAGTCACAACAAAATACAACCCAAAATATCAAGTATGCACATATTGGTGTAGATTCTTAGTCATCCAGAACATGGTAATATTTAGAACAGGGGGGAATAAAAAGCAACTGAACTGGTTTTCTTGAGTTTTGAAAAATGTTTCACCTGTCATTCAAAAGACTTTGTGAGAATGGATTGGGATTTTCAGGTTTATAAATCATTTGGACTTTAGACACAGGACAGATGGTGAGAGAGAAGTAAAGACCATCTAAACCATCTAAATTAAACAGGAAAAACCACCAAAGTGGCTTAAGTAAAACTGTCTTCTGTTTATTTTGAGAGCGTTCACATCTGTATTTAGTATCATCCGATTGTGTTCAGAACGGTCAGGTCAAATGTTAGTGCCAGCTCTGAACAAGGACTAATTGCTTAAAGTTTAACTAACGGCATCATTTTACTTCCTCTAGGCAGTCAGGGAGTCGAACTTTACTCCCACTGCAGCATATTACTGTTTCAGTGGGAAATTCAAAGCCATTCAATGTGTTTAGGCTGCTACAGCAACCTTTATGTGGCGGCAAAGCAGATGTAGCACATACTAACCCACTGCAATTTAAAACCCAGTCTAATTTTTACATGTTAATTATGATTTAAAAGACACATTTATGTAAGAGTTGGTTGTTTCCTCATGAGGACAACTATAGACTGTATGTGGCTTTTCTAGTTATCTTAATGGACTTAATTGATTTACTGCACTAGTACAACAGTTATGTTACACACACATAGTCCAGGTGCAGCAGGGCTGTAGTGTTAATTAGATTTGAGCTTTTCACAAGAGCTGCTGTGACATTGGCACTCTGCTCGTCTCTGCCTCTAATCAAATTAATCCAAACTTCCTTGTTTGCAGGACGACAAGATTGCAAGCTCCCTTCTCAGGGCTCTTTTTATGTTTAATTTTTTTTCTAAACATCATTACTCTTAGATCTGTTAGATCCTGATTTCTTTTTGTTTTTTACCTCCATTTCTGCTTGTCTTTTTGATATTTTTCCCCTTAATGTTCCTTTTCTTGTCACTTTCAGTTGTTGTCCTTACTCAGTTGAACGACAGCTGACCAGTTTCCGTCCATGTTTTGTGAAACACTTTTTCGCCAATTCATTCTTCCTATAACTGCAAATTGTCTTAACAGGGGCGCTGCTGATCTTTTCATTTGTTTTACACGTTCCTGTTTTAAACTTTGGAAATATACAGAACCAAAAAAAATAAAAAAGAAAACTCAAAGGTGGTACTGTTACCAGGTTTCTACATGATGCTGAAGCTCACTTTCTGAGTGTGGGTAGCGCCAAAAACAGAAATGCGTCCAGTTAAACTAAAAATAGGTTGTCACGGCAACTGAGCTGAGGTATTGTTGCTGTGGACTTTGAGGATGGAAGATTGTAGTATATGTGTTAGTGCAAAGCACAGGTGGGAGTGGCGAAACAAATAAACCCATACCATCGCCGCTCCTGTCATATCTCTTATAATTGCTCAGACTGGAGCGTGCAGTTCCACGGTCACAAATGAGACAGTGCTATTCGAATAAACTCAATCTGCTTTATTGTGCTGCAAAATCTATTTGAAATAAAAAATGTAATCTCTCATACTTCCTGTCTCCTCTTCCTTCCAGCTATAGACTTATTATACGGTGGGATATATTGTTTTGTGTGTCAAGATTACATATACGACAAAGACATGGAACAGATTGCCAAAGAGGAACAGAGGAAAGCTTGGAAACTGCAAGGTACACTTGTCTGCTCTATGGCTGAGAAATTATTGCAGCTTTTTAAATCATTTTGTTGTGTATCTCACTGCAGTGTTTGTTTATTTATTTTTGAATCCACAGGCATCGGTGAGAAATACACAACATGGGAGCCAACCAAGAGGGAGCTAGAATTATTACGACACAATCCAAAGAGAAGGAAAATCACTACAAACTGTACCATAGGTGGGCAACGGAGTGCGATGTTTGGTCTGCACATCTTAATCAGCACAGTTTTTCACGTCTTGACAGTTGTGTGCTTCCCCGCTGTGTGTACATTGTGCAAGTGTGCTTGGGGTCACTCGTGCATTTAAGTGCAATACCCAAGGTCAACTGCACTGAGCAGCCCTGCAGGCGGTGCATAGTGAGAGGCAGAACACAATGTTCCCTCAGAGATAGCTGCGCAACACAACACACTTGTAGTTGTTTCTCACCGCACAGAAGTTGTTTTCCTTCTGTCACGTTTTCTCAGTAATCTGTTGCTTTCCTTTATCTCCTGCTCTTTCTATTGCACGTCTGATCGTACTCCTTTCTCAGTCGTCCTTTAGATCTTCAGACGGATTATCTCGTCAGCCAGACGTGACAATAGATTGTGTGTTGTGTGTATTCGCATGCCAGGAGCAGTGTAGCACGTTTACACTCCTAGTGGGTGCAATCTTCCAGTCCCAAACCTTGCTCAACTGGATAAGTCCCAAGACCTGGCTGTGTTTCACCTGTTCAGCTGGCCACCAGTAAAAGACTTTAAATGAATTAATTCACGGCTCTCCAGGACAAACACAGTTTTATTGGCAGACCTGAGCTAACACCACATTAACTCTCCAGTCATGAATCCAATAGATTTAATAAGTATTCAGACTCTTTCTGATTATGCACAATTTATTATGCTATAGATTAAAATTAGGGCTGCACGATATTAGGAAAACCTGCAATGTGCGATAACACTGCTTAATATTGCGATGACGATATGACTTGATTTCCATTACAGCCTGAATTTTATTTTAAGTATGAAGAGACCTATCCAATTAACCAAATACATGAAGGGCTCCATTAGATTGATGA
>JAUBOC010000019.1:10107738-10119812 GCA_032275365.1 Anablepsoides cearensis | reverse complement strand
GCCCTCAGTCTCTACCTCTCGCATTTGTCTCGCCCCCCTCGTTTTCTCACCTCCTTTCCTGCTGACATTTTTTTTTACCGCAGCACCTCACACACCCCTACTTGCTGCAGCAAGTCTCTTAAAGGTACAGAGCAGGCTGTTGCTGTTGCCATGGCAATGGAGGCATTAGCGAGACCAGCAGGATTTCTGGTTTAGAGAACTCCGATGCAATCTGAATGCCGTCTAATTGTAAAGGCTAAAATTGTATTTATTTCACTATTTTTTCACATTATTTAAAACAGAATGAGATAAAACAGACAGGGGTAAAAAAAACACTTTTTAAACACATTTATTTGATCTTTTTGCTCTACAGATTTACACGTCCTGAGCATCTCGGAAGCAGTGCCAAAATTAAGTGTGGTGGTTGCCATAGTTACCAAGAGTCCACCAAACAGCTGACAATGAAGAAGCTCCCCATCGTAGCGTGTTTCCATCTCAAAGTAAGTCATTTTCTTTTGCCGTCACTCCAAAACAGTGGAGACTTATGATTATGATCGTTTAGCACGGCTCCAATATTTCTGTGTTCATTTGTCTTATTCAGTGTTTAGCTTTTGCCGTGACTTTTATCTATCTGACATGTGTGCGTAAGTGTGTTCATAATTCAGTGCAGTTGTTGTTGCCTGGCCTCCTGCAGTTTAGTGCTTTCATGTATTGTCCCAGGACACCCGTAGTTCTAATGACTCACTCAACCCTCAACTGTCCATGTTTTATTTATCATAAGGTACTGAAGACACACGGTGCAGTAATGATTTTCACTGGAACAGATTTTAATGAATACATTTAGGGCTGTAATTATATATGGTCGGCACATAAACATGCAAATCCTCTTATTTATTTGTTTTTATGTGTTATAATAAAACCATTTCTACCCTTTTCTTGACACTTTCCTCTGTTTTATTTCTGTAGCGGTTTGAGCACTCTGCTAAACTGCGGAGGAAGATTACTACGTACGTTTCCTTTCCTCTAGAGTTGGACATGACACCCTTCATGGCATCCAGGTGAGACTCCAGAGGACATAAGAAATGCTTTGCTTCTATCACAGAGCTGTCTTTTCAGCAGCAGCAGCAGCATCAAATAAACTCACTTTGATTTTTTCCACAAGTGTACTATAAGCTTGAAAATGCATCATTGACAAAAATGCTTTATTAAATTTTCCCTATAAAATATTATTAGTATCAGATGATGCAGCAGCAGCAGCTTTTTGCATCCAGAAGGATCATTATTTGTGCAGGCCTGAAAAGCCTTCATTCATAAACTGTATTATTCTGCCACCTAGTGGATTTTTTATCTCCCAGTTAAATGTTTAGCTTGGAGTATAATAGGACCTCTAACACAATGGTTTTCCTTTTCCTTCTTCCTTCACAGTAAAGAGAGCAGAATGAATGGGCAGTATCAACAGTCAGTTGAAGTATTAAACAATGACAATAAGTGAGTACATGTGCAACTGGTTATTTTAACACAATTTTCAGCAGCTATCTGGAAGCACTAAAAATAATCTCCGCTTTTTAACAGCAGCATGTGCTAAAGACCTCATTTATCCGGCTGTGACTGTCTTCTAATTAAATCAATTTGAAGCCTATTAAAAGCTGCTTAGTTTCCTCAATTAAGGTTGTTACAATAGTTCTGACTTTCCAGGACATTTACTAGGAATTTACTATCTTAATAAAACAGTTTCTTGTGATGAAGTTGATTTGAGATGAGGAAACTATCTTTGTTTTATTTTAATTTGAACAGTCTTGACCACGGGAGCTCTGTATAGTCAGTGAGGCGCAACCATGAGCTCGTTATTTTTCCTAATTTCCTTTGTCTGTTTTTTTCAGGTATTCTTTGTTTGCTGTTGTCAACCACCAAGGCACATTAGAGAGTGGCCACTACACCAGCTTCATCCGTCAACACAAAGACCAGTGGTTCAAATGTGATGACGCCATCATCACCAAGGCCAGCATTAAGGATGTACTTGATAGCGAAGGGTGAGGATGAATCCAAAACATTATCAGATTAAGGAGATACTGGTATGAAATTTGATCTGATTGTTTTTTTTTCTTCTATCTCTGTTAGGTATCTCTTATTCTATCATAAACAGTTCCTAGAGTATGAGTAGTTTCTGTGACCACTGAGCATGAAGAGCCACTTTTTCAGAGGACGGAGTCAAGAGACTGGGGACAGGATGAAGTGCAAGCACACAAACCTACCTGAAACTTTTTTTTTTTTTACTACCAGTCTGCTCCTCCAGCTGAGCAGGACAAAAAGACATGTAAAATCATGCAAAGGAAAATGACAAACAAATAAAAAAAGCACTGAGCTACTTCTTGGCATCAACTTGATAAAACTGAACAAAGAGGAGAGCTGGTGGAGGAGTCGGGCATCATCACTTCCCCCCACAACACACACACACACACACCCTTCAACTTCTGTCACTTCCTGTTCCTGCTGCAGTGGCACAGTTCAGACACATCTGGATTTGTCTTACAGTATTCTAACCCCCCTCCCCCCTGCAAAACACATTAACAGTTCTCTCCCATGGTGCTCGCATTTCAACTGACCAAGCATTTAACTCACTCGTGATGGAGGACAGTTCCTCATCATATGCATAACGGACCGATTGCAAAAAAAAAAAGAAAAGAAATAAAAAGTGGGAAAAAAACTATATATAAATCAGTGTATTATGAACGTTGCAAGGACATTTTAAAGGTATGGTTATGATACGTATCATTTGTGAAATTAGCTATAAAATACTGTATGAATCTAGTATACATCTATTTTTAAAGAGCAATGAAAACACGGGAGAGCTCAGTGACGCTGCCTTTGCCAGTTGCCACCGAAGCGCTGCCATGGAAACTGAACAGATTTGGACCTGAGTGTTCTCATGTTCATTTATTTACTGTGTTGATTATTTTCTTTTTAAAGTCTGGTTGAGGGCAGGAAATATCTATTTTTTTAGCAACTTTTTTTGACCTTTTGTTTACTGTTTTTTGTATGTGTTTTTGCTTTTCTTAAAGATTTCAGTACATTCATATGTTCCTTGTTGTCCTGGTACTGGAAATGTGTTTTTTTTAATTTTTTTTAACCATTATACTTTCATTCTTGTGGAATCGTTGGTATAATGGTGGTGATTCATTGGCTCACTTTTAATGTTTGGAAATCATTTGCTGAATATGAGCTTTGGGTTACATTGTGGCATTCTCAAATAGAAAAAAAAACTCATTTGTGAACACCAGATCTGGTCTTTTTTTATGTGAGGGATTGAAGAACACCTTGAGCCTTCTGTGTAACAGAAAAGAAAAATAATTTAACAGCACTGCATGCAACTGGTCTCGCACCAGAGTACATGAAAAAAAAAAAAAATTGCAGTTCAAGGTTTTGCTCCCAGTCGTGATTTTTGTTCTGTAGTTCAGGAAATGAAAGGAGAGTGGATGAGATTGTATAGAGGGTAAAAGTCATTGCACAGACATGGGAGAATATTTGACCACAGCCTGGCTCTGAATCCATCAGTGTTGAACGTCTCTATGGCAAGTGTGGTTCGTGGTTTGTTTTGCCTCTGCAGTGCGCTAAAACTTGATCCAGTAACTACACTGTCAAGTCACTCTATAGATTATGCACATACACATCAGGGTCACTGACTGTAATTATATAGAAAGTACAGAGAGAACAATATTCCCTCGTGTAAAGAAAAAAATAAAAAGTGATGCCCTAATCTGTCACGTAGTGATGTCAGATTACGGGGGGAAAAGAAAAAAAAAACACCACCTTTTTGTTTTGCTGCTGAAATCACAATGAAACATGCATATCTTTTGGTCTGCTGCAGTTTTTTGGTGGAATCAAAACACTTGTCTGATGGGTCACACTATGGTTTTGTTGCATCACGGAGCAGTTTAGACCATCCAAGGACATTCAGGGAAACAGCTAAAAAAATGAATTAAATAAAAATGAAAAAAAAAGGGAAGAGGAGAGGTTCATTATCTGTTTCAGTAATTAAACTCTCACCGAAACTGGAATGTCTATGTGGCGTGCTGTTTTTTTTTTTTTGTCTCATCTTTCCTCTGCACTAAGACTAGACTGAGAGGTGAAGCGCTGTAGTGCATCTGAGCCAAACCTGTCAGTAGTTTTTTTTCTTTTCTTTTTTATATAAACGTGTCCGGTATATATTTCCTGCATTACTGCCGAGGTATTCTCATGGCAGGGCAAGAAAAAGGAAATCTATATGAAATAAAATTGTTTAAGAGTTCGTGGACTGAATAAAATGACATTCAGTTGCATAGATGTAAAAGGTTTTGTGTGGGAGCTTTGAGCACCTTGTCCTTATGCACATGATGATGGCGCCACTTTGTGGCCACTTTTAGAAGCACAACACTGACAAAAAACATACAAGTCGAGGCATAAAACACATTCCAGAGTGAAAAATAAATAAACTTAAAACTGCTATTCTTTATATGAAACATCTTTACATTCATTTTTTTTCACACTGTTCTGAAATGCTGCATATTTCTAAAAACAAACAGAAAAACAAACGGGCACTATTATCAGAAAATATCTGATGTGACTCCAGCTTGTATTTTATTGTGATTTTTAAACATTTAATTATTTTTGATAGAGGGAAATAAAAAGTGTCATGTGGAAATTCAATCTTCAAATTGATGTAAAAGTCTCACTGTCAATTAAAAGATTGTTTTTACAGTATTTTGAATTGGCTCTTAATTTAAATATTTAATTAATTTTAGTAGGAAATATTTCACAAAGAAAACAACTATATTACAACACAACGGTGCTCCTTTATTCTGCTGTAAAGTAAGCAAAAAGAGGTACAGCCGGGGGACAAATATACAATAACACAAACTTTATACAAAAACAGTTCAACTTAATTAAAACTACACTGAACTAAAACACAGATGGAACAAATAGCAAGAGGAAAATTGGCTACACAATGCACCTGGGTGAAAAACATCAGGTGTTGCTAAAAGTAGACCTTATGGATTTAAAATACTGCGATATTTGCTACAATGATGCTTGGTGTCTGTTATACACTGTCTTACATTTTGGACCACACTAGAATAAACAAAACAGCTCTTCAGACGTTTGCTTTTACTGCATGGTGCTCCTAGTATAATGCTATGTTTATCTTTTATTTTTCTTTTCTTCAGGCATCTGTGAAATGTCTGCATGCATAATTAGTGCCTGAAGTTGTCTCTTACCGTATTAAGGACCATTTCTGTACAATCAACACACACTGGTCACTGTTGCTATAGAAATGTAGGACACAACAGATGAGCTGTATCTATCAACCTTAACAAAAACGATTAAATGAGACCCAATTCGTCAATACAAAGATAGAAAATGTAATCTGATTATACAGATGTGGGCCGAGTGGATGTGTATCATATATGCACAGTTTCCAGACAACATCTGTTCTGTCACCCTCTGCATTGTGTTTTGTATCAGCTGGGATGACAAAGGGCACACAGCAACAATCCTTTGTGAATTAATCAGAATCGCTCTCTTGCTTTGATGGATGGCGAGGAAGCCGCCACATGTAATGTAAATAAATCACTGGGATAGTAATCTGACTCTGGCAACAGACAGGGAGACACGCACAGGTTGTCAGGGTGAAGCGCGGACTCCGCGGCGGAGCAGCGCCGTGACGATGATGAAGGAACACCGCAGCCTCTCTCGAGGATGAGTGTTTCTAGCCCTTCGCAAATTCAAAATCACTCACTAAAAAACCTTTAACTCTGACTGTCGCCTCCAAAAAGCTGCAGGTTATGAGAAAATTGCAACGTGAGGCAGCAGGAGAGGAGCTGGTTTAACACAAAAGGAAAGACCAGCTTAATAAAAGAAGATAGCCTTCCAGCATTTCACATCTTTGAGGCTTCATCTTTTTTTCTTTCTTTTTAAGTAATATATTGTCTTAAATACACAAAAAGTCAGTGATGGCCTCTCATACACAACTCATCTTTTGGCAGATGAGTAGACCGCAATGAGCACCGTCACTCCTGAAACGTTATCGGATTAGGTTTCACGCGCTGGCATAAATACACACACAAAAACATGAAGCCACATCTCGGGATTCATATTAAATAATTTAGAGTCATATAATCCCACTTTTCATGAAAATGAAGTAACTAACATCTGCAAACTCTACAGTGACACAAAACATTACCCCACAGAAACCGAAGGTACTAAAAACCAGTAAGAGCATCGTTTTGTTTCACACTGTGCAACATTTTTGTCACTTTTTATATATCTTTACATCAGTTTGTTTGGAACCACCAGTGTTGTTACCGAACTGTGGCTTGAATTATGTATGAAACTTAGAGTGCAGTGAGGAAAAATGTGGTCATGAAGTGGTCATTTTCTGAGCACATTTAGGTTTAGACACAACAGCTTTGACTCTCACTACATTCTGTTACTGATGGTTTTCTTAACTTATTCTAATCCTGATTTAGTAACAATGGCAAAAAGGTATTTATGTCTGACTTCAAAAAAATTTTTTTGCTGTGTTATTGTACAGTTATTTACAGATAAAGCCCCTTCCTGCAACAGTGGGTTATGTATGATGTAAGCACATTCTGTTTTGCTGTGATTTTCAAACACAGCAGAACAGACATATGGAAACCTGGCCCAGGCCCTCAGCTGTAAACAACATATATAATCCGGAGTCTTCAGGAAAAAAAAAATCCATGTTTCCTTGGGGACCCTTTGCAAGTGGGTGTTGGTGTTTGTTATCTGTCCTCAGGTCTATTACACAGAGTACTGAGAGGTGTCAACCACATTTCATTTGCACCAAGCTGAAGAGAATTGTATGAACCATGTTTTTTTTTTTATTATAGACATGTTAGGAACTGGGGAACCTGACAAAAGGAACATTGTGGACATGTCGCCATCTTAAACCCAAAGGTTTTAAATGAGGTCCTTATGTCTTTGCCTTTCTTCTTGTGTGTTTGTGAGATCTTAGATGCTGGTCTGCAGGTCACCGTTCAGCAAAGTACTCTGGGTCTCCGTGGGGTCGTTCATCATGCGAGATTTGTCCTGCCGGCTGTCGCTGCGCTCCACCTCGTCCAGGCCTACCTCCTTCTTAAGGCACAGAACGTTCTGGAAACTCTTCTTGAAGTTCTCCGAGAGGAAGGCGTAAAGGATGGGGTTGGCGCAGCTGTTGGCATACCCGAGAACCACCACGAAGGCGAAGGTGCTCCTCAGAATGGGAGTCGTGCTGATGGTGCCCGTCACGGAGGTCACGTTGAAGACGTAGAAAGGCAGCCAGCAGAAAACGAACACGGCCACCACGATGGACACCATCCTGGTTACCTTCCTCTCTGAGCGTTTCCTCTTGGAGGAGCCCACGCGTAGGCCCGAGGATTTCACCTTGATAATGATGAACAGGTAGCACAGGCAGATGACCATGAGGGGCAGGAAGAACCCCAGAATGAAGGTGTAGAACATGAAAGCTGTGTAGTAAGCTTCTTGAGGCTCAGGCCACACGATGGTGCAGAAGCAGCCGTTGGGCTTCGTAATCACGCCGCTGTAGATAACGATGGGCAGGTTGACCAGCAGCGACACCCCCCACACCGCTACGTTAGTAGTCTTGGCGATGCGAGGCTTTCGCCACTTTGTGGATTTAATGGGATGCACCACCGCCAGGTAGCGGTCGATACTCATCACCATCAGGCAGAAGATGGAGGTGAACTGGTTCAGGGAGTCCACAGTCATCACGACTCTGCAGAGCACAAGGCCAAAGGGCCAGTGGACCAGGGCCAGCTGGATGGCGATGAACGGCAGGCCCAGCATAAAGAGCACATCTGCCACGGCCAGGTTGAGGATGTAGATGTTGGTGACCGTCTTCATCTTGGCATAGCGCAGGATGACATAGATGACGAGGGCGTTCCCGCACAGGCCCACCGCGCAAACCAGAAAGTACATGCAGGTGATGACCACCGTGCTGGTTCTGGTGAAGCTGTCCGTGTAGTTCCCGCCGGCGCTGGACTCGTTTCCCTGCATGAAGTTGTCGTACATGTAGTGCTCTGATAGGTTCGGAGGGGGTGAGGGGAAACTCCAGGGGTCCATGATGCTGCAGTCTCCGCCGGTTTAACACTGATTATGACATCCTATCTGCGCAAAATGAAAAAGCATAAAAATAGATTTAGGTGTTGATTTTATCCCAGGAAAAGAAAGAAAATACAAATAATTTCCATCAGTTATTACCATAATCTTTTTTGATTTGACTTGTTTGATGTTGAGTTGACCCAGTCCACATGACTGACTGTGACGTGACATTTTGCAATAACACTGCGTGTGTGTGTGTGTGCAACAACACACACAATACAATACTGCATGATCAGCGCTTTGAGATGGTATTCTTTTTTTTTTTTTCAGTTTCGCATAAGCGCAGCCATTTCTGAGAGGATTTTATTGATTTTACATTTTGATCACCAGATCTGACTGACAGCACATTTGAAGAAGAGCTCAGCTGGGTCCAAAGCTTTCTTACACAGACTGGACCTCTCTGTGAGTGTGTTGACCCCACTGCCACCATCCCACAGAACAATCACAAGTTCTCCAGGAGGAAACGCTCCATTTCACATGCTGACATATGATCAGCTGTGTTGAATTCTTTTCTGACCTTTTTTTTTTTATTTAGGACTTGGCATGGATGTAAATGAACCCCAGCCTAAGTAATTGAATAAGGGTGAATCACAGCAGAGCCAGTCGCCTGGCTGCTGTCAGAATCACTGCCAGTACACAGGAGGCGAACACGATCTGACAACTTTGTTCAGAGCCAATAACATAAGTGGTTTTATTATGCCAGTGTGTCTTTTTTTTTTTTCCGGCAGCAACAGGATAATTTGGATTGTGGGGAATGCTCGGTGAACAAATGTTGCTGAAAGGAATGTTTGAACTCAGTGACAGATAAACAGTTCTTTTCTGACAACCATTGCGTAACTGGACCGTTGAAGAAACATATTTTGTTTGCACAGAGAAGATTACACTAAAATAATTTACATGGACAGAGGGCTAAATGAAAAACCAAGTGAAAACAAGAAATTTATATTTATATTGTACAAATAATATATTGGTCATCACTGTTGCAAATGAAAAAGTTGCTTTGGAGGCATTATTTAGATCGTACAATTGTTTCCCTCTTACTAAATTAATAAAGCTGTTTGCTAGTTGCTTCACAGGTGAAGTCTGGACATTCAGCTGAACACATTGTGTTCTCAGGTCATTTTCAGCCTCACTGAGAGCAAAGTAAAACCATCGAGGTCATGTCAGTCATTAACTGTGTTGAGAAACTCTGCACACATCAGATCAGCCCAGATTTCTGTTTGGATTGTGCACTTTGAAATGTGCCAATACACCCACTGCCCTTCAAAAAATAAAATAAAATAAAATCCAACCATTACACTTGTTTATATGTTTATCATCGAAAATTAACTATATTAATAATACTGCTTCCAGTTTATACACGCAAGCCTAGGTAGAGCACTTTTAAATTGTCTTACCTTTATTTTTTTTCCACTAAATGCGCCACTTCTTTATGGATGAAAGTGTCTCATTACAGCAGCTTTATCTTCATCTTTTAAATGTCCACCAAGTTAGTCTCACTTGATTCGAAAAGGAAAAACTCTGGACACTTTAAATTTTCCTCTCAGGAATCCCATAATGAGTTGAAACAGAGAGACGGGGGAGAGAAAAAGAAGAAGAAGAAGAAGAGAAAAAAACGGGGACAGAGCTCCGATGCGCTCGCGGTGCGGCGCGCGCTCTGACTGTCTCCAGCTGGAGGGCGCGCGGGGATGTTAAAGGACGCACGTGAACAGCGCCGAGGTGCTGCTGAGGAGCCTCACCTCTGAACGAGGAGGAGAGACTCCCCTCCTGCGTTTGGGACGAGCAGGTTGACGGTGAGCTCACCCTGAAAGGATGCCTTCAGCCCCGTGAAGCGCGCGCGAACAGTCGGTTGAGCAGAGAAAAGTGAAAGCTGTAAAGTCATCTTTTAGAAGTAAGAACTGAACAAGCAATGCACAAGTTAATGCAAGGAAAAAAGGAGTTCTATCTTAAATAAATATTGCCAAAAAATAATAAAATAAATGGATTTAAAATGCCAAACTGATTTAATTTGATGTATTTCACACATAAATCACAGGGGAACTGTATTTTTGAAACCTTAAATTAGCACCGTGATTAAGTTGGTAGAGCAGTTAGCAAGAAGGTTATGGGGACCTTTGTTCTTTCCATGTATGTGTGGGTTTTCTCTGGGTCAGGTTTCCTCCCACAGACTAAAAACATGACTGTTATAGGCCAATTGGTAACTCTAAACTGTCCCTTGAGTGAGACAGGGAATGGTTGTCTCGTTTGTCTCTATGTGTCTCTGAAGGACCCCCACTGGCACAGTGAGTGCTGGATATGGGCACCAGTGACCCCCTTGACCCTGAAAGGAATAAGTGGGTAAAGATGATAGATGGATGTGGGGAAAAAAAATCAAATTGTTCTTAAGATCCTCGCTTTGATCCTTTGCTGACATCACCAAATATTTAAACTTATCCATGACTTTACTGCAGTGGTTTGTGTCTCTTTCTGTTTTTTTTTTTTTTTTTTTTTACTTAGTTTTGCCTGAGTGAGCTGAGCTGAAACGATTGACTTATCTGTTGCAAAAGCATTCCACTTCCTAATCTTTAAAAAGTCCCGTCTTGCCCTTTCAGTTACTGTATTGTGCAGCGCAGCTCAATTGCTTTTTTTTTTGCTGAATTTGACCAAATCTGAGTTGACAGTTCTTCATCCAACTTCAGAAATCATCTGGCTGCTGCTGTTCTCTGTCACATCAATACACAGCAGAGATCTAAAGTCATTAAAATACATGCATGACTATAACTCCAATGCCTCAAGTAATTTACATTGCTTTTCTTTTGTTTAAATCATGAGGGAGTTCTTCAGAATTTCCTTCCTGTCCCTGTCATTTTTGATTTTATCTCTTCAAAGAATGCTGTGATTTTTCTTCTTTTTTATAGAGTTATAAAAGGTCTTCCCACTCTTATTAATAGTTTTCACTACGTGGAAAGCCCTGTGTGTTTGTTTGATCACATAACATTCTAAGTTTATCTTCAGATGTAACAAGGAAGAAATGATTTATTGGTCATTTTTATATTTGGTTTGACTTATAAACCAGTTGTCATTGTCACAGATGCTACATAATGCGACAAAAACATTTTATGAGAATATTACATGCCATTAACAGACCCATCCATCCATCCATCCATCCATTGATTCACTCATCTATCCATCCATTGATTCACTCATCTATTCATCCATCCATCCATCCATCCATCCATCCATCCATCCATCCATCCATCCATCCATCCATCCATCCATCCATCCATTCATTGATCCATCCATCCATGCATCCATTGATCCACTCATCCATCCAACCATCCATCCATCCATCCATCCATCCATCCATCCATCCATCCATCCATACTTCCATTCATTGATCCATCCATCCATCCATCCATTGATCCACTCATCTATCCATTGATCCACTTATCCATCCATCCATAATAAACATCTTTGATGGTACACTAATGATGTAGCCAGTTCAGCTTGATAAAGACAACTTTTAACATAAAGGCAAGTTCATTTTAAAAGTATGGTCAAAAGGTCAAAACCTTTTCAGGTTTATTCTCCCTGACTTCACATTTTTGCATCTTACATTAGATGCAACTGATCTGAGAAACAGCAGCCAGTTTCTCAGCAGACCAGCCAATCTGTGGTTTATTAGAACAAATTTATTTAAAAAAAAAAGGGGGGAAAAAGAACAAATTTATATGGATTGTCTAGATTTCCATTAGACTAGAAAGCTGTAGTGTTTTCTGTTTTGTTGTTTGTTTTCATTTCGGCTTTGCGTAATTTAAAACTGTCTGCAGCAGCAGAGGAGAACTCACTGAACAAGAATGATTCCACATTAGTCTTTAGACAAACATTGAACACACACACACACACACACACACACACACACACACACACACACACACACACACACACACACACACACACAC
>JAUBOC010000019.1:10059894-10076420 GCA_032275365.1 Anablepsoides cearensis | reverse complement strand
GATGGAGCTTGGTTGTTGAGAGCTTTGTATGTTAAAAGTAAGATTTTAAATTCTATTCTGTGTTTGACAGGGAGCCAGTGCAGAGAAGCTAAAACACCCATTTCAAAAGTCAATGACAGTTTTTGACATAACTGGCTCTGCCTATCAGACGCTTTCCTTCACCTGCACCAGATTAATAATTTGATCATTAGGATTACATTATCATTTGATGCTTAGCAGAAAGCAGTTAGACTGATGGACAAAACCAGCTGCTGTTTCCTCATTCACATTAAATTCTTTGCATTTGCTGTTTGTGGTTTCTCCCCACATTGTTTGGGCTGCTCACAAAAGGTCCATTCACTGGCCAGACAGATTTTCCAATAAATTCAACCAGGAGTACGCTCCTTTCACTGCAAGAGCCTATTTGTGGTCATGTTATTCCATTTTTCCGTGTTTCACTCTTTACCAATGTCACTTTTAAACATGGTCTTAAATAATTTTCTCCATCTCTTCTCCTGCTCCATTTAGGCTTTTATCCGCAGTGTCTTTATCCTCAATAAAATATAATCCCAACTGACAGAAAACTGCCTTTTAAAGCACTTTAATTT
This sequence comes from Anablepsoides cearensis, assembly GCA_032275365.1. Lineage (NCBI taxonomy): Eukaryota > Metazoa > Chordata > Actinopteri > Cyprinodontiformes > Rivulidae > Anablepsoides > Anablepsoides cearensis. The sequence continues at coordinate 10,075,833 of JAUBOC010000019.1, read as the reverse complement.
CCCTAAAGCTGAAGTTCATGCAGTCTTTTTTGTTACAAAACTTAGAAGATATAGAACACAAAAATGCTTGTCTGTCAATCAAAAGAAGCAGGGCCGATCTAGTTGTTTAATTGGTTGTTGTTTTACCAAGAGTCATCAAATGAATTATGCCTAAAGGTGCAATGTACACTCCTATGCACTAGGTTGTAGCATGGAGCTAAATGACCACTGACCTAGCAAGTCATTGCTAGCTGTACAAGCTGTGCGTTGAGCAGGTATTCAGGAAAACTAATGGATGTGCGAGGATCAGCCAGTGGGTGTGCAGGCCCAACCCACTGATGCTGAAAAGTGTCATTATAAAAAAACATTATGAAAAGAGATATGACTTTATGAAAATTACATTTTGGATTAAAAAACAGCTGAAATGAAACAAAAATGCCTAAAAATAATCTTATTGGAGAAACATCTTTACTGAGAAATGTTTATATTATTAACCATGGTTTTAAAGGAGAATAAAATATTTTCATATTAATGAGCTTAGAACTCCATATTAATTCAGTTATTTCACAATTATGTTGTCACATTATATATATTATTTGTACAAAAAGGCATCTTTTACCTGAATTATTTTTTAAATTATGAACATTTTGATGTTCCATAAAAGGTACACAGTTTTAGTAAATTATTTATTTATTTTTTAAAAAAGACAAAAAAGGGTTAAATAATAAGCTTACTAAATGCTATGTGGTGATATACTGTACTGTATATCGGCTTCTGTAGAAGACTGAAATATTGAGAGAGTTTTCTGGTGAAAAAGTTCTTGTTTTGGTGGTTTTACTCTATAGATGTTTCAAAACCAGTCAAGCTAGCTAGCCCACTAAAAAAAGACATGCTCTAAAGCAGAAAGTGTTTTGAAGATGCTGCATTCTGATGTAACCTAAAGGTGGTTTTAAACTTTCCAATCGTCAGTTAAGCTTGTTATATTAAAATGTCTGTGAGAAAAACGTAATCTCCTACAGAGAGACACAACATGAGGATCTCTGCTTCTTCTTCTCACAGATAAGGCAGGATGCTCGACAGCTTTTTCCTTAGAAGGTACAAACTCACGACTACATCTGGTTTGCAGATATGTATCTGTTAACGCATTGAGCTTATGATTTATATCCTATTTTCTGGAACACTGTCTGCCACCCTATCAGTTTTGTCCTCCTTAGAGCCAAGTCTAATCAGTGGATTTATTGTAATCCTGTTTGGCTTAGCTCCTGTCTCAGCCTGCCAATTGTCTGGTCAGGCTATATGGCAAACAGGCTTGTGACTTCCCAATTCTTTTACTTTGTTTATCTTGGCAGAGCTCCTTTCTGTATGATAAGTTTTAAGACATTGCTCCATGTTCACTCGTATCCCACATTTATCCTTAATAATACAGAAATAAAACAAAAACCATATCAGCTGAGTTCAGGGATAATAGTAAGGTGGGTTTATCTGTGGTTATTGCCTAAGTAAATACAGAAAACCTGCCTTTAGTTTAATTTATCCTGTTTTGTAAGTAATAGCATACAGGATTACAGTGTTTAGGATAATACTGTGTTTCAGTAAAGATATTAGCTTCCTTGTAATGAGAAGATTTTAGTTTCATTAAACATGATGATGTTGTTACACTGCATTTAGCCGGTCTTGTTTTTCTTGGTTAATTTTTGTTAAATGGTTAAAAAGATTATTCCTGAGGTCCTCAACTAATCAAATTAAATTAATTCTAAAAACTTTTAAAAGTGCCTAAACACATCTGATTCAATCATTGTGCCCTTTTTTAATTTTTTTTTTAAAGCAGACTTATGGAAATAGAGTTCCATTGAATCTGCAGGTGCCACAACCTCATTTTATAAACACCTGCTGGGAGTTTTTGAGTATGTTGAACTCTGTGGTTGACTGACACTGGAATGCATTCATAAATGTTAGAATAAATGAGAGACTGTGCAGACATCTGCTAACCATTTAGGTCGCATGTAGATTAAAACAGGAACAGAATGTTTGAGAGGATGATAAATGTTGGCTTTTGGTTGATCCGAAATAGATTCTTACTTAAAATATAATTTACACTTACAGTATATTTTCATGCTGGTCAAAGGGTGATTGAAATGTCTCAGACTAACTGTATGTGCAAACGCTTCTTGATCGTCTGCTGCCTTGACCCATTACCCCTCCATCAACCTCTCAACAGTTTAGCGAGCAGGACAACCGAGCAAGATGACCTAAACTTCCCAGGATGAGAAAACTTTAAATCTAAATGTTATTCTTCTGGGTTCTCAAAGGATACATTGTGTGGGTATCCAGAAGGACATACCAGGCTGTGAAAGAGGCTCTTTCTTGTTTTCTGCCCGTTGGCCCCCTCCCAGTCTCTCCGGGGCGGCCTGTCTCTCTCTGACAACAGCTGCTTGCTGCCTGTGGAGGCCGGGGGTGAGCGGCATAGCTCCAGACATCTGTAGGCCCTGATTCTGGGCCGCCTAGGTCTCTGCTATTCCTTTTTCGCACTCACATACATTGGAGCCCACAGTCTGCCGAAGCACAAAGGACCACATTCATCCTCCTCATACAGTCTCTACTGGTGAAGAGGTTGTCTGAAGCTCCCAAGCTCTTAGTCTTTTCTGCCTCCTGTTCCTCCTTCGACACATCCTGCCAGTCATTTCTCAAACTCCTCGTCTCTTTGCTGAAGTATAAATTCCTCTGTTCAGGTCAATGCATTTCTCATAATAAACACTGTGAGCAAAGAATTACAGTGAGGGCTGAAGATTTCCAAGAAAATGACACGGCGTTCATTTGAGGAGGCACATCTGCCTCTAGCTCTCAGCCACGTCAAAGTGTGATTGTCATAGAAAAAAAATGTGTGGGAAAGTGCATGCGTACAACTTTGTGCATCCCTCTGTGTGCATGTGTTTTACCTCCTAACCCTGAGAACAGGCATTCCAGTGCTGAGGGCTTGCTGACTAAGTTCACAAAGGGATACTGAGAGAGGCCAGAGTGAACAGAGATCCTTTGTACAGAGTGAATGTGGCCATGAGAAGTTTGAGAGCAGCATGGTTTGTGAAGCATCACAAAGTTGCTTTTTTTTAAGAGCAACTTCCCACTGGTCGGAAATCTTCTACTTCCAACACCGAAGCTCAAGGTTGGCCAAGTGTCCTACATTGCCTTTGACACAACCCCTTATGCCACGCTGCATCAACATGGGATCAGTGTGAGAACCAAGCTATTAAAATGTGTGTTGATATATAAATCCTTTTTTTTACATTCAAATCATTTAGTTGGGGTCTATATAAGTGGAACTGCAATGCTTTGGTCTGAAACCCTTCTTGTTGCAACTCCACAAGCCCCTCTTTCAGCCCTTTCCTGAAGTGTGTCTCAGATCAACTCGTTTTGAGGCTGTCTCTTTAAATCCAAACGATGAGGTTCCCCCAGCTTCCTGAGCGATCCATTCCAGTTTGATAAAGGAGTTTGCATATTGGCACCGAAACCTTTTATTCATAAATTATTTAAAAGACGTCAACAAGGGAAGACTTGTCCAGAGTCTGACCCAGAGCCAGAGGAGAATGAAGACGAATGGGACAAGCCCACTGTTGACCACAGGAACAGACAGAATGCTGGGCAGAGAAGCAGGGAAAGAAGGACGGAGAGATGTGGTGAACTTATTTCTAGCAGCAGAGCAAAAGGGGAGATGGTACTATTGCCTTTTGTATGTTTTTTTAACATCCTACAAGATCTAAAATGAAAAATAAAATTGAAGCTGAGTTTTTGAAGGATTCTTTGAGTTTTCTCTAAGTCTGTATACCTGCAAAACAGTGGAAAATACATGTAATTTACTGACATGTATGCTTAATAGTTCAGGAAGCATTATAGAAAATAGGGGTGTAACAATACATTGATCTATATCGATTTGAATGGTTCCTGAGTCATTTATATCGAGGCAAAATGAAAATATCGATCTATATCGTCATCATATGCTCAATGTGAATCGATATCATCTGTCCATCTAACACAGTCATTTTGTTTGATGGGCATATGATATGGCATTATATCGATCACAGACTTGTGAATTGAATTGAATCAAAATAATATCTTTAGAGACTTAATGATCTTGAGAAATATCGAATTGTCATCCAAACATATCAATATAATATTGTATCGTGATAAAGCTGACGATTTACACCCCTAACAGAAAATAGAGAAAACTGAATAGGTTTAAAAATATGACCCAAACAGAATAAAAAAATGTCTACGCAGCACTAAGTTGAAATTTTCTGCACTCCTACAGACTCCAAGTGCACAACAAAATACATTTAATGGCTAAAATAAAGAGGATTTTGCAAATTCCCTTTAAATCATTTTTGTCATCCCTTATTTTACTAACACTATGAGTGAAGGTTTTTAAAAGATGTTAGTGAAAAGTAAGCAGCACTGTTTTGTGTCTCAAGCATCTGTTTTGTTACCATGATGAGGAACACAGTGTGCACCTGATGTATTTTTACTCTAAATGCTGGGTCTTAAAACTCCTGCTTTCTGGTCAGTGTGGTTCAGTTTTCTAAACGGGTCTTACAGGACCAATAAATTTAGTCATTTGCCTTCAAGACTTTTCTTGGAAACATGTAGGTGAACTTTTGTAGATGGCCTTTTTATGAGTTGTGCATACTTTTTTTTCTTTCTTGTACAAAAACAGCTGCTCTAACTTGTGTGTTTGTTTTATGTAGTAGTACTTCTCACACTTCAAGCTCACAGTTCTTCTTGCCGGTTCAAGTGAATCGTTGACATTGTGGGAGTTGCTAATAACACCAAAAGGCAAACAGTATAAATGTAACCACTGTACTGTTTGTGCTATGCACTAGTTCACTTTGCAGATAGCACTGTGAAAATATCCTCATGTGGTAGATGCTTGTCGGAGCTGCAGCTCAGACGGATCTTTGTGAATTTGTGTTCTGTTATGAGAGTGTTCCTGTTATCATATCAGCTCCCTGGTTTGTTTCTGCCCTCGTTTTCCATTCAGCTGGCTCGAGTTACACATCATCACACCTGCCCTTTGTCACTCCAGAATACAGTATAAAGTCTTCAGATTGCTGTGGCTTCTTGACAGCTCCTCATTGTTCCTTTCACCGTCCTTGTAAAGTGTGTGTTGCTGCTGACTTCTGATCAGTTGATGTCACTTTGGATTATCTAGTAACTAAAGCTCCTTCAATGTGCCCACCTGCCACCTCCTGTATGCCCATATTTGGGTACTTCTTCTGCCATGCACCATTATATGGCACCATGCAGCTGTATGCAGAGAGAAAGTGTGTGTGTCCCGTGTGCACGACTGCAAAAGAACATTCATTCATTGTTCTTCAGGTAGACGGGTTCATCACTTATTTTAAATAATGCTCTTAACTTCTAGTTTAACTGTTGTCAGCTTAGAACTGAAACAATAAAAAAACACTAAATCGTGACTATTTAAAGCACTGATTAAATGATACAGACCAGAGCATTTTATTTAAACTAACAGCGTTCTGCTTTGTGGCTAAACTGTTCCTAACCTCACTCATAGCCCTTGGTTCAGCTGCAAAAAAATCCATCTCACCTCTCCAAACTGGTGCATGCACAAAGTCAGTACTACACACACACACACACAGTCAATGCGAGCTTGTCTGCTCATCTGCTTCTGATTAGTGACGACATGAGCGATGCCAAATGGGAGATATGGATCTCATTCCTCTGCAGACAAAGCCTTATTCATTGGCAGAAAGCTCAAATGTGGGAAGATGATTTTTGTAAGTCTGCGTCGAGCCCGTCCACTCCATCTGGGTTTCATGTTGTCCTGTTAGCAGGGGGAGGTTGTAACATATGCGTTTGGATGGTTGGAGGGTGTTGATTCAAACAGGGGGAACATGCCGGTTTACACAGTGTTTCGTGCCGTTTCCTGAGGAGTGCAGACAGTGGATTGTTTCTATTAGACAGAGCTAAGAGGAAAAGCCAAAGCTTATTTGGGTAATGCGAAGCGGCGTAAAGGTTAAGGACTTTCAGCTCAAACGTAGACACATTTTATACAGTAGATCCGAAAAGACAAAAGAAATGCCTCAATATGAAAACCATTCCTGCTTTTTTTATTTTACTGATAATTAATTTATTTTAGTATGACAAACAGGTGTGTGATTTTCACATCACTTACAGTAAGTAAACTGTGTGTCCTCAAGAGGACAGAGATGACAGCCTATCTGTCACTTAGTGAAAGCAGTCCTTTCATCTCCACCAAATATGACTAATAATCCAAACATTCAGAGAGACAGAGGTATATAGTTATTAAAAACACATCTGACTCTAAAGCATATTTCTTTCTATTATAAAGTTAGGGTTTGGTAAAGTTTATTGTGACACTGACAAACTGACCCATGGCATAGGCAGTATAGGCAAATGCTAATGGCACTGTCCATCTAAGGGGATCCACAAATGGGTAACGAAAAAAACATATATATCTTTTTTATGAGTAGTTGATTTAGTCTGCAGAATAATCACTGGTTACTAATTTTTATGAGGGTATCTTATTCTGTGTGTTTCTTCTTTGTTATCACTGGAAGTGTTATATGGTGCTCAGTGTATGAATAGAAAACATAAATATAACAAATGTTTCAGTTATAATCTCAGAAACGTTCAGGTTAAAGTCTGGGTTTCCGTGTTCTACTTCCATAAAATACCAATTTAATGCTGTTTTAATAAACCCAAGAATTTGATAAAATGCTCTATAAATGGCTGAAAAAAGCTTAGTTTAAAGGAAATCTTTTACAATTTTCTTCCAAGGAGTATTCCCCTGGACACTCATAGAACTGCTTCAGTCCACATTAACATAAACAGGTGTTCCTCATTGCTGTCAGCAGATGTTGGCAGAGGTAGACTTCTGGTTTTCAGTTTCTAATGAATTATATTGTTAACAATTTTAACTGGACAACATATTAAAGACAAAACTATTTACTTTCTTATGTTATTGTATGTAAATATGAGTGGTGGGATGTAACAAAGTACAAGTACTTTGTTGCTGTACTTAAGTACAATTTTCATGTATCTGTACTTTACTCCATCATGTGTACTTTTGTCTTTTACTCCACTACATTTTATATTAAGTACCTGTACTTTCTACTCTATTAAATTTCTGTAATTTCTGTAATTCATGTCACGATGCATTACATTTTTAAAATGTTTTTTATTAGTTTTTTTTTTTAGTTTGAAAGTAATCAATGGCAAGAGGGGAATTGCTGTAATTGGTCCATTGAACCGCTGCAAGGCAGGAAAGTACCATTAGACCCACCATCAAGTAAAAGCGGAGCGATTCCACATCACCTGCTGGAGCATCAGCAGCAGCACGCCCACAATGGATTCCAACACGGAGGAAATGTGCCACTCATGGCCTTATTTAAAATACTTATTCAAGTTAACTGGTTCACAAAACGACTTGTTGAGATTTGATAAAGTACGTTGGTGGCAAATTTACAGCTGTTCACTAAAATGGCACTATTGATTTATTAAAAATATAAATACATTAGGCACACTTCATGATGTTGCATTAGGGAATACATTAAGCAAGTACTTTTAAGTATTTTTTTAAAGCAAGTACTTTTACTCAAGTAAATATTACCTTTACTCAAGTAAAAATGTAATGTGGTACTTTTACTAGAGTACATTTGTGTCTGTTTATCTGTACTTTTACTTAAGTACAGTGTTTGAGTACTTTCTCCACCACTGGTAAATTGGCAGTGAGACTTTGAAGAAAATTGGACATGGGGCATCATCTGAAATGTTGCCTATAGGGCACCAAGTTGGCTTTACTTACTCTGCTAACAAATCATGTTATGTAGCGTAACACCATGCCCAAATGACAGACTCAGGTCAAATTCTGATGTTTAAACAGTGGTTATCACCTCAACAGAACAATGGCTATAAAGTTTTTTACTACACCTGATGGTGGATACTGTCACTCTTGTTACAGTCGAAGCATTTTAAATGATGCAAAAAATAAATAAAAACCAAACCTCAAACAACACAATGTTGTAATTGTCTTCATAAAACACATTATGCTACTTCTCCAATTTTATCTGCACAGTATGATACTTTGTCCTTGCAGTTTAGTTTATTTGAAATTGGCAACATAGAGGTTGTTGCCCTTTGTTGTATAAGTGCTGATGTAATGCTTTTTTGTTATGATGTTTTTGTATTTTACTGTATAAAGTTTTTTTTTGTTTTATGATTAAAAAAACACAATTCTAGGTTTCTTTTTTTCCAATTCATTTATTTTTTTTCTTTTCTTGTCAAATTTGTCATAATTAAGAGGCCCAATCCGCTTTTGTGTTTGAGAAGAAAATCATCATTAAGTCATTTCTCTCATCTAATAATTTAGTGTACGTTTCAAAAACACCTCTGTCACAAGCATCAAGAAGGTTAGTCACTACTCAGATGACTTGGGTGTGTCAGTTCTGTGTGTATATGTGTGCATTTGCTGGCTAAATGGGTGCTGTATGACAAAAAACAACAAATGAGTAATTCCACATGTCAACAGGAGGGAGAGTTTACTTAGTGTTCTTTAATGTTGTATCACCTAACAGGCAATGTCAAACTAGGTCCTTATGATAGGACTCTACTAAGTACTGTTCAAATGCTGACAATACTCAACAATTCCCACTTATTCTGCTCTATTTTAAACTCATTACATTTATACATAGAAATAATATATGCTTCTTACAAATATGTTTTTTATGACACGAAAATTAAATTAAATTAAATATTTAGGATTATGATCACAGGTAATGTATGTCTTTTACAGTTTTATTTGAGGGTTTTGTACTGACATCTTGATAATTAATTAATGTCTATCAACAATTTATAAGCTGGATGTTTTTGACATTTAGGCTTTCATACGTTACATTGATGGAAATTGTTTGTGAACACTGAAATGAGATTCTCCTCTCATTATTGGACATGACTGGGCAAGATGTTAGTTGGCATTGTTTGGTTGTAGATGGCTGTTTCAAAAGAAGAGTCACAGAACCCAGGAAACAGAAATCTGGTGGAAGCTCAGGGTTAAGACCAGGAACAACTGTCAAAAGCTATGAGGATCTCAGAGACAAATCAGGTTGAAGTAACTTCTAGTAAAGCTTACTGGGGCTAGACATGCGTACTTGTCAAGTTGTACAGATTGCCACACAAATTTTCCATCGTCTTGCGGGCATAAGGACGTATAAAAAAAAATCACAGATTTTTTGAAAATGCTTTGCTTCCAATTTATTTTATGTCTCAGAGCCTGTAAAATGTCAAATAAAATTAAACAACCACCTCCCAATCCGTTCGGTAGCACCGCAGCAACAGTGTTGTTCATGTCCTCGGACTGCTCCTTTCAGGAAACACTGGGGTAATCCCCCTGGGAATGCTTATATCATGTACTGCAAATATTTTGTGAAAATTACAGATTTTTGGAGATCAGTGTACAGCTAAACATTCAAATGGGTTGACCTGTATGGTCATGGTACCATTGAAGGTTAGCCTGGTAAAAACCAGACCCTTGTCCTTCACTTCGCTTCGGACGAGGGTCTGGACTCTCCGCTATAGAAAGCCATTTTTGCTGGAGGCGTGGCCTCTGCTGAAGTTTAAAATGGTTGGATCTGTCGGTATGTCGCTGTGAAGGAGGCTAAGCTAAGAAGCTAACCGGAAATTGTGTGCAACCCTACTGAGAGGAGAAAAGTACAGAGCTGAACGAAACGACTATAAATTAGAGCTGCTGCTTTATCAGACAATTTTTTTTTAATTTGGAAGCCTTATCAACACGGACTGGCTTCATTCACTTTCTCTACTGCCGTATGCTAAAGTAACTAGCAGACACTGTGCAGAAAATCGACGTCGTTCAAAACTCCATCTTCTGTTTGCTGATTGACCCAGGTAAAATAAACTACAAACAGAAAATCAACGTTCTGTTCTCTGATTGGCCCGGACAAAATGCTCCCGATAAAATCTTTGTTTATGGGAGAAATCCCAGATTTAGCAGTGAAGCGAAATTAGAATTGAGCGGAACTGCATAGGGGTCAAGGGCCAGGCTAATTGAAGGTCAATGTTCCAGCAAAATCTAGATGAGCCTTCCAGCCCTAAATACCTCAAGAACCCATAGCAGATTGGAAACAGCTAAAGGTGTCACGCTCCGCCTTCCCACTCATGGACTGCAGACAGAATAAAACCACTACAATACCCAAACCTAATGTAAAAAAACCTGCCCTGAATAAAAAATACAGATAGGTTTTTGAATTGTGTTCATAAATGCATGTTGTCTGTGAATGCCTCAAGGAATGACATGGCTAAAAAAGGAACCTCACAAATCTCACACTGTAGCAAGTCAACTTCACAAGATATGAGTTCAGCACCGCCAGGTCTTCAGTAATCTATGAAATATGCAATGTTTTAGACTTTTCTTTCCTGGGTGCTCCCCTCCCTTTTTGCACCGCATGGAGCAGGGTTCATTTGAAAGGCACTGTTTGTTAAGGCTTTAGCGGTTAGTAAGTGCTTCCTTTGTTTGGTTGGAGCACAGAGACGGGAGCACATTACAAAGAAGGCCTTCAGCTCCCCTGGCCAGAGAGGGGTGGCTGGATGAATGAGGCCAGGCCATGGGGCAAAGGTGCCAGGGAGGGCACAGGAGGGGTGAGGAGGTGTAGGAGGCAGGACAGAGCTCAGCAAATCAACAAGGTGTGGAAGATTATGCTCTGCAGGGGTTGGCTGGCACTGACTGTAGGGCTAATATTTATGTGTCAAAGGATGCAGGGGTGATGTCAGGGTACATTTGCATTAAAACAACCGCTAGGAAGGTAAGAAGTGGGTCAGTATGACTTTTAAACATTCCTTTAGTGTGTTTAAAGAGCAGAGGAGTTTTATGCTCAGGGGTGGGAATTTGAGAAAATGAAGCATGAGATGTGTTTGGAATAGCTCCCTCAGGAACCTGTGGTCCACGTTGTTTCTCAGGCCAAGTGCCGCAGGTGCAAGTACAGTGGGTAGAGTGGAAAGCAGCAACGCAAAAAAAAAAAAAAAAAAAAAAAAAAAAAAAGAGGCCCCATTCATTACATATGAACATCAGAATCAGCGTGTAAGAACTGAGAGGCGGAGGAAGTAACAGATGAGACCAATAAGGAAGCCTGTGAGAACATTTTGAGGCAGGAAGGAAAGTCAATATGAATAACAGAGATGTTGTTTTAATAAATTTGTTAAACACTGCTGCACATGTAAAGGTCACCAAGGGAGAAATGATTTAATTATAAGCAAAAATATTGACGTTCAAAAAGATGTCAACACTTTTTATGCTTTACAGCCTTCTTTTTGAAAACCTCCTCGGCCAAATAACTAAATCTCCCATAAGTCTGCTCAACAGGAATGCTTCTTAGAGATCCCAAAACGAATAGATCTGTAAATCAAACTGGAGAACAATGACATTGCTGTGATAGTTTTGGATCAGATTCTATTGCATAGAAGTTGGTTATGTGCCTTGAGTTACAACACAAATTGGCACAAAGTAAGATAGATGATAAAACTGAGAAAGAACTCAAACGTTAGGAGTAAGTGTATAATTTGAGATTAGTTTTGTAGAAAATAACCTTTTCCAGATTCTGGTACACAAGGGGATACGTCACGTAACTCTGTTTAGTACACCAAGTCTTTTTAATGACTGTCCAACATTACTAATAGTGAACAGGAACTCATTTTATGTGCATTTTATTAATTACAGATAATTGATCCCAGAGTGCTACAGTTCTTCTTTTTAAATGGGGTGTGTCCATTAATGTGAATTTAATTAGTTTTCCCTTCCTGCTAAAAGTCTTGTAATGATTCATTTCTCACGCCAATGGGAAACAATATGTTTTTAATTTATCCATTTCTTCTGGGTTGTTATAAAGAGAAGAGGTTGTTGTATCAGCAGCTTCTAAGTAAATCCAAATCCACAGTAATTTATACAATTGAAAACCCAGGTGTTCTACTAAACAAAGCATGCTTTAAAATGGAAATGGTACAATTCCTGAGAACAAGTCCTCATCAGATTAGTAGCACCCTACTGTGCACAGTGTTGGAAAAATAGAGTTTTTTCCATCTGGGGTACCTGATATTTTGCCCTAATCTCTTTGAATCTCATTGAAAATCTTGGTTCATTGCCTCAACAAACTCCTTTCACACCAAGGCTTTGCTTTTGCAACATTCTGGCCCACGATTCACTCGAATTGCTTAGACTTTCATTCTTGCTTCATTCACTGTTCCCATTTCATTTTCTTTTTTCATTGTATTTGACCCTTTTCATATTTTCCCGTTGGTCTGAGCATTTCCTAACCCTTTTCACAGCATCATTACCCCATGAATGAGCTCATCCAGTCCTCACAACTTCAAATTTACTGTTCTGTTCTGATTCAAAGCAGCCCTTTGAAAGGATAATATTTGCTTGGTTTAATCCCCCCCTCTCCACCTCTACATATTCCCCAACTGTAGGAGTGTGCCAACAATAGCACCCCTCCTTTCTTTCCTCTCGCCTCACAACCCACTCTGCTCACTCCTAGGTCATGACAGCAGAAGAAGTGGCAGGTGTTTGGGTAAAATACTGCCCCTGTGGGACACGAAGTATATATAAGACTGGATTCAAAGGAGTATAAATACTGGATACCTTCCTTGGAATGTCAAATACAGACAAGAACACTGTTGTCCTCCAAGGAAAATCTGAGATCTCTAAAGGCTGGAGCAGAAATATCCCAGCTGTGGGTAGTGTGTTCAGCCAAAGACAATGGTGTTGAAAGGTAACATTGGGTTGGACTGTTTTACTTGGATGAAATGATTTCCTTCAGGTGCAGATTTTAGTGACTCATGTGCCTTTACATTTTTGCTTTTTAAAAGTTAGCAGACTGCATTTACCTAACAGATGAAGCTCTTTTCCGTAACCACGTTAACGTGCAGTGACAAATCCATAAACTTTCTACTAAACACATCTTAAAAAAATAATTAAAACTGTAAGAAAATGATACTAATCTAAGATAGACTATGAGGATTTAGAAGCATGGTGTTAGTGTTCTCAATTAAGGACATTTTTATCTCCTGACACATACACTTTGGTCTGGTAGGGACATCTCAATGAGTGAAGTCATCAGTTTTGTGTTCAAAGTAAATAAAGATTCAATAAGAAAGTGGTTTACTGTGGCCTGTGCCTGCCCTGCTCAGGAATTTGTTTTGGGGTTTTGAACAGGGAGACTGGGAGAGTTCAGCCAAGATGGTGTTGCACTCAGTTTAGCTTTTGGCATATTGATTTTTTTAAAGTTTGGGTTCATGTTATTTATAAGAAAAATATCATTTCACTTTCAATTCAGCTCACTTATACAGCACTAAATAACACCTCAGTAAATATACAAAGAAAAACAGCATAACTTCAAATTTAATTCAAAACAGATCCAGATGTATATCCTGTTACACCCAGTTCATTCCAATTATGGTAAAAAAAAAAAAAAAAATCACATACGTAATAAAATGAAATTATAGTTAGTTTAATAGTTTTTGTAGAAATTGTTAATTTTATGAGGATTAATTCATAGAGTTTGCACACAGGGTTACATCAGTTGGTCTTTTGTTGGACTCAACCACATTTGTATTTGGGCTTGTCTCAGTTTCAGACATCAATGACTCAGGGTTTTATTTCAAGACCAGTCAAGACCACAACTGTGGAAATATCACTAAATTACCAGAATATTGTCCAATTTATTTGTTACCATATTTGTTTTCATTGAATGGAAAAAACGTACTGATTCAAATACAAGTGTGACTCACTGCTAATTCTGTATTTTTGCTACCACTATCACCCATCTCCACCCCCTTTCACTCTCATTCGGCACTCCAAGAAAGGGATCGGAGGTTGTCTGGGAGCGGGAGAAGATGTCTGCAAAATCTTTAGTGATTCAATTTAGCTACATAAATCATAAAGAATATATTTGTAAAACAACATCCAGAAGAAAGCATAGATGGTCTGGACAACATCAAACAAAAAAAAGCACAAAGAAAAGTAAGCTATGTTTAAAGGATGTTAGCTAGCTAACGTTAGCAATCTGTCTCTGAACCAAAATTCTTTACCTGACCCTCACACAAAGAAATTTAGTCAATGTTAGTTGTATATATGTACTAAGTTAGCTACCTGTGCACAGTATTTTAGGGAACTATTTTCTTTTCTTTCTTTTTTTCTGGTCCTGGTCTTGACTTGGTCACACCCTCTTTTGATCTTGGTAGCAACTTGGTCAAGTCCATAAAAGTCTTGGTCTTGTCTCTGTGTCAGTCTGGTCTTGACTTGATCTCAGTTATAGCTGGACACTGTCTTTTGTCCAGTCACTATTAATTTTATATTTTATAAATGATTATGAGGACTTATGTGGATTATACTGAACAGCCTGATCTTTTTTGTGTCAAACTTCGATGCTCAACCAGAGGCAAACACTCACAGATTCACACCCCTTATACTCACACATATCAGTCCTGCAGCTTACTTTCGTTCGACTCCTCCTTCCCTTCGCTCCATCTTTCCTCCCCTACTCTTCTCATCTCCTTTGCTCTCTGTGGTTGTAAAGCCTTTTCGTGACTAGCTGTCATTAATCTTCCCTCTCCAGGGGCAGGATCTTGACTGCATGCCAAGAGGCGCTCATGCAAAGCGTAGACAGCAATCCAAAAACAGAGGCGCTTTTCTTGTTTCCAGCGCTTACGTTCATGCTGCTACAGCCCTCGGGGCAATGCTGCAGCACACAACAAAGGAATGACTCCTCGTGAAACCCTGCACATCACACCTGACGTCCAACGAACCCATCCGTTTACGTCTTTTTACACACGTGCATGAATACAAAGAGCTACACAGCAACACTGGGTCCTTTACTTCACCTACATCAAGATTTTTCTGATTGTTTTAATTTTTCTCTTATCTACTTCTCTCATATTTCACCACTAATATTTCAGCAAGCTATACCGCTAAGTGAAATGTATTTTTTTACTTTTTTTTTGGTCACTGCATGCCTCTGTATCAGCCTTTACAGTAGCTACCTGGATAAAAAAAGTGTCATAATTACATAACTCAGTCAACCACCACTGACATTTGAGTGAAATACGATCACACCGTGCAGAGACGTGTTTACTGGAAGGAACACCAAAATAAAAAAATCCTTCCAATTTTTTCAACACACACGTTTATGCTGTAGTTCCACAAATAGCTCACAGTTCATTTAGATTTGTCGTGCTAAATGTTAATAATTAAACTGGATGTATGATTGTCATAATTTACATTAAAAATAATTACATTTTGTTGATTTGCTGACGTTGTCTGTAGCCTGGATGACCAGGTGAGCCTGAGTCCATCTGCCTGACTGGGGTTCAGTCGGTGAAACAAACCTCCGCGTCATCCTCAGTGTGTTGGCAGCAGACTCTGGACTTTGTGTCTCTGACAGCGGGTCACACTTCACAGCACAGCAGAGAAGAATGAGTGATATTTTAAACATTCGCCTGCCATAAAAACGCAGGTCATTTACCACCATAAAGAGCTACTGTAAAGTTTACAATCCATTGTTTTTTCATGCTGATTACGTCAGAGCAGATGTGAGGCACAGGAAAAAAAAAAATAATAATCACCTGTGTAACTTTTACATGTGGCCTTTTCATAGGTTGTGATGGTTTTATCTGTAGTTGCAAAGCTATACATGCCAGTAAACTTTATTTCCAATCACAATTATTATTTTTTTCTTTTTATATATGATTTTATTGTTTAATTAGGAATAAAGCATCATTATTGGGCAATGGTTAGATGAGAATTATTTCATAAATCGTTCCTATTAAAAAAAATCTAATTGTTACCACCTATTATTATTATTATTATTATTATTATTATTATTATTATTATTATTATTATTATTATTATTATTATTATTATTA
>JAUBOC010000019.1:10040040-10058927 GCA_032275365.1 Anablepsoides cearensis | reverse complement strand
ACAGACAGACAGACAGACAGACAGACAGACAGACAGACAGACAGACAGACAGACAGACAGACATACGCGACCGAAAACATTACCTTCTCCCTTGGCGGAGGTAATAAACAAAATGATCAGAAGGTAGATTTGTTTCTGAGAAGCATTTCACTGTTGGTAATTTTGCTCTTAGCAAAAACTTGTAAACGTGCAAAGTACATCATTTTAAGTGAAGTGATGTAGTTTACGTTTGAGGAACAATATTTCCACTTAAGTGTGTTTTTATTTGTTTCTAATATCCATTTGATGAGCAAAGTTCATGTACTGTATATAAAAGCTTAATTCTTGTTTTAACTAACTTTTTTAACAATTTTTTGATATTAGTTGCTAATTTTGTACTTTCTTTCAAATAATTTTATACAATAAAGATATGAAAAATACTATTATGATTATAATACATGAAAGTATTTGTACAAAAACATACAGCATGGTGGAGTTCTGTTTATTTTACAGTTTAGTTTTTACAAGAGGTGAACTACTTATGAATGCAAGTGTCCTTTGACTTCAAAGATGAAGTCAAAGGAGCAGATCTACATCTGATAAAAAAGTTGTCACTAGCAAGCATTTTATCAGTCAATGAGATGAATAATTAATCTGCATTTTGTTGTATGAAATGCTCAAATATATGGAAGCAGATATGAGGCTGCATTGTTCCTGCCAAAGATCAGGATGTCTTTGTGGCTTGCGGTTTATGCACAGGTGTTTGCAGTAGGTATGCTAAGTTTCAGTTAATAGCAAGTTTTGGTTGTAATGTAATTATTTCTTTCAAAAAGGGATTTGCAGATGAAAATGTTTAAAGGGAGCTCTCTGTGTTCCTTTGCCTGGAGGCAACAGTCTGTCATATTTAACATGTTTGTCTGGAGGGGAAACCCATTAACCTGCCCGGGCTGTCACGCTATAGCTCATAGTGAATCAACTTCAGAAGGGAAGTTGGACCTCAGCATGCCAATCTCACACTTCAAAGGAGCAGGTTAAACTGGCTCCATACGCTGGGTTTTGTGGCATAGCAAGCTTTTTCTTTTTTTTTTTTAAAGAACCGATCATTGAACAAAACATGAACACAATATTAGAATGTGGTGCCTCGTTCTGTCGTCAGTAGACAGTACGAAGACATGCGGCTGATAATCCTGGATTAGCTAAAATGTTTATTTTTCATTTAAAGTGGTCTATCAAGTGGTTTATCAGTTTGCTCTGAAGTTTTGTTTCACATATACAGTAATGCTTCTTAGGTTCTACACAACTGTGTGAATCAAAATTTGGAAACAAAACTGGCCACACCAACAGCAGATGTGTTGGACTGACTAACTGTAACCGAGTTATGTCAACTGTTTTTTGAGTTAAGTAAATGTAAAGCAGGTTTCACATTTACTTTTTTTAAAAAATGTGAAAATTGCTGTGTGTTTACTCAATTCAGTTGATTGGAACCAGCTGACATAACTTGGGTCAGTCAAACACATCTGTTTGTGGAGTGAAGCTTTTATTGTATTCAAGCAACTAATCTGGAAGAAATATGTATATTTTTTTGTTTTCCGAGTGCCTCAGGCTAGCTAGCTACAGCTAGTTGCTGTTGTTTATATTTGCACTCACGAGTAACCAAATGATTCTATAACTATAATAAGAAACTGGCAGCAATGTAAAGATTTATAAAATTTATTCTCATGGCCTGCAACAATTGTTTTGAGAATTTGAAGTTATTTTAAGACAGCAGCAATTTGCTCAATACGCAGTGATATGCAAATACATGACCAGAAACATAAAATGAAAGGTGATTTTTTTCTTCATTTCAAATGTGTTTTGTGCCTGATGTTTATTTCCTTTCTAAAGAACCAGGCAGAAGTCATTATTACAGCTCAGCCCTGTCATTAGATGATTGTGGGACGTGTGTTTGACAAACTGTCTGACGTAAAGAGAAAGTGACACAGCCAACGTGCGCTGCATCACCGTCACGCTCCCTTCCTGTGTGACTGGATTACATCTTTCTTTTGTTAAAATGACAAAGCAAATGTAAATCTGCCAAAGAGCGGAGTTAAAAAGTTTTGAAAAAATGCTGAAAATATATTTTTAGCTTTATTTCTGTAGTCACATATATAAACGAAAAAGCATATGGAATGTTTTATTGAATAATTGTCATCGGTCCTAAAAAAATGGCAACATTATAAAGTAGTTTAACACTGAATGGTTAACAAGACAAAACATGAAATGGTATTTGAGTCACACATTTTGCAACCAAATAAAAATCAATGCCCAAATGAATTTTAAATCAACACTTTTTTCTCAACAAGAACGTTTTTTGCAATGGGAGGAAGCTGGAGGGTTTCATGAACTATTTAGTTATAAAGTGAAACAATGGCTTCTTTAGCTACGAGTTATAAATTTACAGAGAAAATTGTTTCACTATTGTGCTTGCATTGTTTTTTTGTTCTGTCTCCAGGCACACCTTGGCGTGTGAGGGAGGACAATCAGCTCTTTCACAGCTCTGTCCCAACAGTCACACCTTATATCCAGGGCATCTGCTGGCTGCAGGGACAAAGGCAATTGTTCCTGGAGGGGCGGCGATGAACCGAGTGTGAAACTGTGGGCGCAGACAAAAGCCAAAGGTTAGGTTACAGCAGAGGGTTGTTAAAGCTTGGAGCATTTCTGCTGTCTGACTGTTTGAGCTCACAAACACTAGAGACTGTAAGAAGTTTCCCTTTTATTCTTTCACACCAGTTGCTTCATATTCTCAATCAAACGGCCCCTTTGTCTCGGTGTTTTGTCCGAGCAAAGCTGAACAGTGTGCTGCATTGACGAGACGCAGACAGATTATCTTGTTTGAATGGCCTTTTTTCAGAGCAACAGAGAGGCCACCACAACAATAGGTAACTTGTTGTATGCACAGCAAATCTAATATTCATTTAAAATAGCCTTGTTGTAGACTATCCACGGGGGCTGCTCACACTGCTGCAGTAACTGTTTGTATTTGTTTATAATACACTTCTCCTACTCAGAGCTGCTAATTGGGGCCGGTCAGACAGAGCCAAGGGCCCCTGAGAGCAGCAGGCACAATTGTCAAAGGAGACAACAATGTAGGGATTGAAATAATTTATTTTGTGGTTGAATGTAATTGTTTCCTCTCTGACACGCTGACTTTTAATAGCACAAAAGGAAATACTCAGCATTAGCTTAAAGGGATAGTTCAAATATTTTAATGTGTTTTTTTTTTTGCATTGGTCATTGACAATTACTGTCTTACCTGTCTTAACTATCAGCTAATGGCTAATGATGAGTGGGGCTAACATAAAAGAAGATGGTTGCCATTTGCCACTACGACCTTAAAGTGCCTGTGACACGCATATCCATGAAATACAAAAAGTCAAACAAAATATATTTGTCTTGAAGAAACTTGGCATAATACACATGATTTTACCCTTTATGTCACATAAATTGCATATTTTCTTTTGAATTTGGCTCAGCTAAAGTGAAACAGGAAGTGACATCAAAGGGGAACTCTTTGAAAAGAAAACCTCCTGGTTTTTGTTTATTTAAACAATATTATTTGAACTACAACTCTTTCTCATCTCTCTGTGATAGCGACTAAAATAATCTAAAGAAACATCAGATTCTTCTCTACAATGTGTGTTGTTAGCCATTTTAGCAATGCTCTGTTCACATGCAGACATTCCCCTTTGACATCACTTCCTGTTACTTCACATGCAAATATCTAAACAACTGTTCATCTCAGTGGCATGAATCTTTTTGACAATATGTTATCAATGTCATTTTTCCAAAAATACATTCCTATTTACTACAAAAAAATTGATGTCACAGGCACTTTCAAAATATTGTAGCAGTTTAAGCAAGTGTCAATTTACACAACTTTTACATCATTGTCAATTTTACTTTACATGGTTACTTTAAAAGTATAAATCTCATGTTATTATTTTTAAAGAAATCTCACCTTCGACGGAAAAAAACAGCACCTGCTTAACTTGTTTTTACGTATTACAGGCTCAGAGACATAAAATAAATTTGAAGCTAAGTTAAAAAAAAAATCCATGAGATTTGAAAAAAATCTGTGAGATTTGAAAAAAATCTGTGAGATTTCTCTAAACATCCATATACCTGCAAAAAAAATAGGACAATCTGTGTATTTTGCAGACAATCCGTACAACTTGACATGTAATATTTCTGCTGGAATGTAAAGTCACTATGAGATTGCATCTACTTAAAAACAGCATCAATCCATTTTTCCGTGACCAATTCGAAAGATTTGAACTATACTATTTAAAGGATTTTCTAAATGTATTTGAAATGGACAAGTCAAAACATTTGACAACAATTCACTCTAAAATTATCACCATGTGTTTGGTGTCAGTAACCCTCAGAATCACTTTGATAAAACGCAGCACGTGTTTGTCTGTGCAAAAGTTCTTGAGTGATTTTTCAAGTAATTGAATTTATTTTTTTGTCCCACTCGTTTAAGGAAACTCATTACAATCGATTGTGTTGCTTGCAGGACCAGCGTGAAGTGCTTTCTTTGTCTCTGCTTTGACATGATGGACTCAGTGTTGTGTCAGAACCTGTCAGACCTCTCCTCAGTCGGAGGGTTTGTGTTGGAGCGCAGCTAGAAGAAAGTGTGTGACAAAGGTTGGCACCGAGAGCAGAGTTGGCGTCCACAGACCAGATTTGGACTTGTTTTATTGCCTTCCCAAAAAGTTCAACATCTGTTAGATCACAATCAATCTCACATGCTAATAATTTTTCCCGTAATATTCACACCTCATGTTCCAAATCTTTGGAGAAAGCTGTAAACTACACTATATCAACACAGCATGTTACATAAACTAAAGGCTCCGGGAGTTTGAAATGATTTAAACGGTGTTGTTTAATGATAACAGTTTGTTAAAATGCTTGAATAACATATGTCCAATGAAAGATGAAATCCATTCATTTTCTCTACATTGTTTTCCATGCAAGGTGGTATCTCCTGCATTTATTGAGCAAAAACCAGAATACACCTAGGATGGGTTGCGAGTAGGGGTGTAACGATACATCGATCTATATCGATGTATTGATTTGAGTGGTTCATGATTCACCTATATCATGGCTAAATGAAAATCGTGATCTATATTGTCATCATATTCTTGATGAAAATCAATATCTTATGGGCATATGATATTGCATTATATTGATCGTAGACATGTGAATTGAATCGAAATCGTATCGTGACAGACTTTATGATATCGAGAAATATCGAATCGTTATCTAAACATATCGATGTATTGTGATAAAGCTGGTGATATACATCCCTAGTTGCGAGTCCATCAGGATTGCATAAAGGAAACAAAAATTCACACTCATTATTCTAGCATGGCTCGTTTTTTTTGTCCACAGGACGAAATCAGTGTTCAAAGAGAAACCCGACACATCAGCAAGCATGTCTTCAGCAGACAGATTGCTGAAGACAACAGCTCTAATCACATATTTGACCATACAAATATACATTTATTGCATGTGATGTTAATGTTAAATGTAAGCAGAAGCGTAACCATTTGTATATGACACAAAGCTAAACTGGTTGTTAGTAGGGGTGTAACAATACATCGATCTATCGATATATTGATTTGAATGGTTCATGATTCAGTTATATGGAGGCAAAATTAAAATATTGATCTATATCGTCATCATGTGCTCAATGTGAATCTATATCATATGCCCATCTAACACAGTCATTGTGTTAGATGGGCATATAATATCACATTAAATCGATCGCAGACATGTGAATTGAATTGAATCAAAATCGTATCGTGACAGACTTTATGATATCGTGAAATATCGAATCGTCATCCGAACATATCAATGTAATATTTTATTGTGATAAAGCTGGTGATTTACACCCCTAGTTGTTAGAGTTTGTAACATGTAGCATTTTAAATGCTGTGGTTTTGGTCAGCTTTTCCTGTTCAACTTTTCAGTGTGTTTGTTCTTATCTAATACATTCTAACCTCTCATTGTATTCTTTGGTTTCATTCTGTTAATCTTGTTTGCACTTGTATCACATCTGGTTCTGATAATCAGCTGGTATTCTCCGTGTTTTCTTTCCTCGTCATTAATAGTTTTTAGATCCTTATTGCTCCTTTGTCCTGTTCTGCCTTTCTTCTGTTTTCTCAGTTCTTGTTCAGCCTGTTTAGTTTGTGCTTTGGAAATAAACAACATTGCTTCTATCAGCCTGTCTGCTGCATTCATCTCCCTACCAACACAAAAATAAACTTTTTTTTATCAATACAAAGCAATTTCGCACTGTGAAACTCAAGCAATGATAAAATAGTGCCAGAGCAAATAATGATGCCACCAAGTAAAATAAAGGTGAAACAGGTTTTACGTTATTACAGTAACTAAAGTTAGGATGGTTGTCTTCAGCTCAGGATTTAATTCATTCGATTAGTAAAGTCCTGCCACACTTCAACAGAAATTCAAGTGAGAGCCACTTCCTAACCTCCATAAGAAACAGGTGCTGAGTCAGTGAGGAAAGGAATGTCAGAGGAATGGGGAGGGAAGGGATTGCGTGTCTGAGTGTGGATGTGGGCAAGAAAGAGAGTGCTAGGTGGTTGTACATGTGCGGCAAGAGCGTGTGAGTAATAGCGAGGGAAAGCCAGGGAGCTGGAGCAAGAACAAGGGGAGGAGACTCTCTGGGGGTTGCGTGCGGACATCAAATGTTTACCTGTAACAAAAAGAAAGGGGAAGGTGTAGAAGGCAAAAAAAAAGGAGAGGAAGAAAAAAGAAGGCCGGGGTTTACAGGGGTGGGCGTGGAACCAAAGCCTGAAGCATGAGCTTCGCACGCAACTTAACAATACTACCTTTATAAAGACTGCATTGCATTAGTCAGTGAGTACACTCACACACACGCTTACACACACACACCTACACACACAATCCATGCAAGATATCACACTCAGGTACACACGCCATGGAATTCAGATGACTGAGTAATGGAACTTGCACCTGAGCTTTTCATGTGAAAAATAAAATAAAGTTTTCCTGATACTCAAATCAAAAGCAGACGATTTTTTAGCTGCACATCACGACCAAACACATCTGTGGAACAGCTGGAATTCAAGTTTGGCAGTGGTGGTTCTTGTGTTCACATAAGCTCAGCCTGAAACAAAAATATAAAAATAAAAGTTTCCCTTTCATCTCAGGCCCTCCTTGTGGTTAACATCTTTATTTTGCTTCAAACTGGGCTACAAATAATTTTAAAAAATGAGTTACCTTTTGTTGCAGAAACCTCAAAGGGTTTGGTTTATTTACTAGCTGGCACTCATGCTGGATTTGTGGTTCTTTTTCTTTCTTTTCTTTCTTTTTTTTTTTTTTGGCTGTTGCATCTCCCATTTATAATATCATGACTCCCCATCTCTAAATTGCCTTATTGCAGATAAAGAGCCTTGAAAACCTGGACCTGGTGTGGGGAAATAGGCTGATAATACATCATTACAAACAACACAGTGATTGTTTAAAGTGTCTTGTGTCTGCCTGCTAATATAAAAACACCTCTGAATTATGAGCTGTACTTCCACACTGTGCTGGTAAAGATCAGTACTTTTCAGTTTTATTGTATTTTATGACATAACAGTAACAATTGGCATTCCCTCAACTTTGATTGGCAGCTAGCGTGTAAAAGGCAGAGTTATTTGAATTTAACCCAGGGCGCCTGCGGTCAGCACAATATGTGTACTATAAATAATTTGGCTCCACCAAATGTGTGGAGAAAAAAAAAAGGGAGCGAGAGAGCAACGTACACCCACTTAAGATCAGGGCTTTCTCTCGAGTGTCTTCAGTCAGGGCGCAGATAAAATGGAGAGCATTGTTCAGCTGGCAGGCCCCTGCGTGCCGGCTCCCCCTCCATACCTGAGCTCAGAGACAGGTGTATTTCTCCTAGTCACGCATAGCCCAGCCACACTCCCAGCTCCCAACACACTGCTCGACACTAAGATTGCTCACACATTCATTACTGAAAAGAACTTTAGATATGCTGATCTTCTATTTTCCTCATATAAAAAATAAATAATAAAATTAAAAAATAAAAATAAAAATGTGACTACAAAGCACAGACTAAACTAAAATATTCGTTGTATAACAGCATTTAGAATCAGATGGCTTACAATTGAATTTATGTGCTTCAATACTTCAATAGTCTCAAACCCTCCAGAGAATGACAAGCGCTGCAAACCTTTATCAAGGTTGTTTCTTTTGTTCTCCTGGATTAAAATTCTGATTGAATCCACAAGGAATGTTGATGTCACCTTTAGAGCGCTCCAAAAACACTTCATGGTTTCAGGTACAGGCTTTGATTTTCTCCGCTTTTCTCTTGAGTACTAGGAGAAAACCCACACATGCACAGGGGGAAAAAAACAAAAAAACGTAAACTCCACCCAGAAAGGCCCCAGGCTGGAGGCAATCCTGCGCTTGTCTTACTGAGAGGCGACAGCTCTAACCACTTTTCTGCCACGCCGCCACAATATCAAGACTTTAAATTGTGCTGATGTATAAAAACTGTAAGTTTACATACATACTTTGAAACTGATCAAAATTGAATATTTGAACAATGAACAATGTACAATGGTTAGCAAAGTAGCTTGTCACAGTTTGTGGACTCAGTCTTTAGCAAGTCTTTTTATTAGACCCTGACTATTATTAGTCTGCAGTATACCTTTTTTAATATGGAAACTAAAAATACAGTACAGTAAGAAAAATCTTTTTTTTGTGCTTTTTCATTAGGTTTCAAGCTAATTTATTGAGAATATAATTTAATCATGTTATGTTAATAAATATTGACATAAATTCATTGATTTCTACTTACAAATAGTACCAAGGGGTGTGTTGCTGCTAACTGTTTAGCACTCATGTGTTTTTTGCCTTTTCTGGATTGCAACCAATATTTACGTGTTTTCACAATTCGGGGGACACTCTAAGAAAGTAACCCCTGTGGCAATCGGGGCTTCACTGTACTTACAGTACATGTTTTTCATTAAGCATTTATGATGCTTTTGCAGCTTGACTTGTTTATCGACCACTGGTCCAATTCTTTTGTCTTAAAGTGATAATACTATTAGTTATTTGTCTGTCTGTCCATTTTCTAAGCAGAGAGACCCAGACTTCCCTCTCCTCAGCCACCTGGGCCAGCTCCTCTGAGGGAATCCCAAGGCGTTCCGAGGCCAGCCGAGAAACATAGTCCCTCCACTGTGTCCTGGGTCTTTTTCTGGCCCTCCTTCCAGTGGGACAAGCTCGGAACACCTCACCAGAGAGGTGTCCTGGAGGCATCCTAACCAGATGCCCGAGCCACCTCAACTGGCTCCTCTTGACGTGGAGGAGCAGCGGCTCTACTCTGAGTCCCTCCCGGATGACCAGGCTTCTCACCCTATGGAGAGCCCAGACAGAGGAAACTTATTTCGGCCGCTTGTATCCGCGATCTTGTTCTTTCGGTCACTACCCAAAGCTCGTGAACATAGATGAGGGTAATGTAGGCCGACTGGTAAACTCTCGCTTCACCATGACTGATCGATAGAGTGCATGCATGCAGCACCAATTCACCTATAGATCTCATTCTTCCCTCATTCATGAACAAGACCCTGAGATATCAAAACTCCTCCACTTGGGGCAGAACCTCTTCCCCGACTCGGAGAAGGCACCCTACCCTTTTCTGCCTCAAGACCATGGTCTCAGATTTGGAGGCACTGCTGCTTCACACTTGGCTGTGGCCAGCTATTAATGTAAGTCCATTATAGACACAGGCTCAGTGTTACAACAAGTAGTCTGAATTATGTTATGGTCATGCCACATATTATTTGGTCAGTCCACTCTATCACCCAATGAAGCATGTGTTTACCCACATAAAACCACTGGTACAGCTCAGCTCCTCCATGCCAAAACGGAAAAGCTTGTTTGAGTAAAAAATAGAATAACAATTTTAGTATTGCACCGAGCAAGAAGTAAAGAGAGACAACCTGGAAAAGAGGAAATCAATTTACAAAAAAGTTTATGATTAGCGTCATTAAGTAAGTAGTTGGAAACAGGTTGCATTGTTCATTTACAAGGTTTTCTTTTAAAAGTCCTCTCTTCTCCAGATCCGATGCACCCTGAGGTGCTGGAAGGAATCCAGCCCTATGAGTTTCATAGCACAAGAGGATTAGCTCTTTATCCTATGTGCTTCTATAGAAAAGAGGTGCACGGCACATTATGTCTCATTATGTAAAACAGGCACAAGCCTTTTTCTAACCGGTTCTCACATAAGAAATCCTCACCGACATCACTTTGAAACCTTGCCTTGACCCAGGTTGAGCTTCATTTAGACTTTCTCACAGTAACGCCAAGAAAAAAAACAAAAAAAAACAAAAAAAAAACAGATGGAGGCCAAACACGAAGCTACATCAGCTGCCAACCTCGAATCCAAATTCAAGTTTCCTGGTTGTTGTTTAACAAAATTATTACCAAATGAATATGAAAGTGATGAAAATAATGAAAGTGGGGTTTATGCTAAACTGTGCCAGAAACACAGCAGGCATTGAAAAGTACCCTTTTGGTGACATCACAGCCAATGATAATCCATCCCATACTACATTTTAAGATGGCCTGAGTGGCAGTAAGTCCTGCACTAATGCAACCCTTTGACTCTTTTTGGTCTCACAGGCTCTTGTTTTCTACCCTGTCGCTGAAGCTTGTGCACTCAGAGCCACATAAGGAAACATTTGTTCCCACTCGGGTTGAATGGAGCCTTGTGTTGGAGGTAATCAAAGAGATACAAGGGAATAGGACATCCAAACAGTCCAACACAAGAGCTCTGCTCTGAAGCCCCTCTCTGTCTGAGCCGGGCTTGTAATGAATTCACTCTAGTCTTAATCACTTTCAGAGCTCGTACTGGAGATATGACTGACTCGATTGTCCTCTATGTTTAAAGCCAAGTTGCTTCTGGTAAATATTAGATTTGTTTCACCACCATCAGGATTTCCACGTTTTATAAATTTTCCAGATGTCTAATTGTGGAAAGGCTGTGAAAATGTTGTTTAGAAGTCATCCAAAGCCTCTTTACAGTCAAATCCACCTCATTTTCCCTGGATTGCCTTATGCTTGCCTCCCATCTGCTGAAGCAGCTTTCAGAATGATTTTTTTTCACTCTGGATATGATTACCCTCGTCACACCAATCTGGAAAACATTTGTGTGCACATTACCGCATACCAACATACTGGTACGAGTGGGTGCACACTCATTGGTGCGCCTGCAGACATTATATTTACATTAGCCTTTGTTCTGAGGCCGACTGATTGCTGAGCATGAAGGCTAGTGAAATTATTTGCATTCGTCAAATAGTTTTGGCCACATCCTAATTATAAGATAAGCACCTCCGCTAATTCCATTGATTCATAATAATAAAAATGTGAGAAATACTGTGAAAATCAGTGAAGTCAACACAGTGAACCAGACAAAATGTATACCCCCATTTTTTTTCTTTCTTTCTTTTTCCTCTCTAAAGGAAAAGAAAACCCTTCACACAGCAGCGGTGGTTCAGGAATGCGAGACAGGAATGCTGTTGAGTTACTATAAAGGGGGTTTGATCACTGAAAACAATGTCTTTGTGTTTTCATCTCCAGCTCTAGTCACGCAATGCCGTGCTTGCAAACCTCAGCAACTTTTCGACCTCTGCACACAAGAAAGCTATCAAGTACCTGCAATTGACAGAATCGCGTGCAATTCAGGTACTTCTGGACTCCACTGGAGCGCCGCCAAAAGATTAAAGGAAAAGCCGGAATGGAGCTTCACCTGCTCAGGTGCAGATGTAACCTGTCAGCTGGGGAAATATTAGACTTTTGGGACAGATTTAACCCCTAAAGACAAAAAAGTTTATGGAAAAAGGTTTTTTTTTTTTTTAATATTTGAAGCCTTTGTTAAAATTAGCGTTTATAGTTTTTTAACTATATTTCATATCAGCTTCCTACCTTGAATTTGCAATACTTTGATTTTATTTTGTATAATATAAATATAGTGGATATACTTGATTAGTTTTTTTTCTAAAGACCTTTTCACTTTCCAAGCTGACCATCTCAATTTGCTACACTGCACTGCAGACAACACTTGATTTGTGTCTTTTTTTTACTTTGTACTCCACTCCATGAGATCCATCCCCCTTTTTATAAGTTCAAGGGATGTTATGATCCCAAATATATGAGCAAGCCTGGAGGTGGTTAGGGCATGAAAGTGAGGTAAGAAAGACAAGAGATTCATTCATTGGAAGGTGATTCAAAGTATCTCTGTATCTCTGCACAGATGATCATTATTACTCACACACACTGCTCACACACTGCTCACACGCAACCTGGAATCCGTCCAACAAGTCATAAGCAGTTGCAACAAGAATATAATACGTTCTATTTTTGACATAATGACTTACTGACTGTCAGCAACAAGAAGTTGTTTTGCCAACTTTAGCAATATTGAAATAAAGAAATATTGAAAGAAATTAAATGCATATTGCTTGCCACTGTTCATGTCAAGGTTTTGCACCAATAAGGTAAGAAGAGCAGACATTTTAATCAACTTTTTAGCTAAATAACATCATGCACAATTACAGTATGATTTAGTAGTGAATCTTACAAAAGAAAACATCAAATTTAGCTTATTTTTTGCTAAACTGATTAAGTTATAGCCATTTTTCTGTTTGTTTAGATTGGGTGAGGGTGAATCTAAAAGTTTCTACAGAAGCAGTGACTTCTTTCTATAGGAGCTACATTAGAATTTGTTGGTGAGATATTTTGCTAACAAACAAAAACACACACATTTTGTCTTTGGTATTGGGTGATAAGGAAATCGCATGTAAGTTTTTAAAAAGTGATGTTTTATAAAGTAATGACTATTC
Organism: Anablepsoides cearensis; assembly: GCA_032275365.1. Lineage (NCBI taxonomy): Eukaryota > Metazoa > Chordata > Actinopteri > Cyprinodontiformes > Rivulidae > Anablepsoides > Anablepsoides cearensis. The sequence continues at coordinate 10,046,004 of JAUBOC010000019.1, read as the reverse complement.
TAATTTATAGTTTTTACATTTGCACTACCCCTCTTGTCACTAGTTAATATTTATTCTTATATTCAGATGTTTGGAACCCCCTCTTTTCTAATACCTTACCTAAATAACGCACAAAGTAACTGGACTTCACTTCCCATGATGCCCCGCGCGCCTACGTTTCTCTGCAAGCAGCGTGTGTCTGAGCGCTCCGCTCCAACCATGGATCAGTGAGGCTGCGGCTCTCTGCAGGGGAGGATCGCAGCCGCGGCGGGTCACCATCACCATCTCAGCCCGGACTCTCACAGGACACGAGCAGCCTCTGCTCAGGTCGGAAATAACCCCCGCGATCGATCCGTCTCTTCCGTTCCATTCATCTACCCGCAAGGATTTATTTCTGGAGATTGCGCAGTCCTTATAATAAGACAGCGGCGCTGACACGTGCGGAGAAGTTTGTCAAAAGAAATCTGATGACCAGGACAACAGCTGGTGGATTAAAAGCAGCGGATCTTCTTGGATGTAAACATGATTTTTAACAACAGGGTGACTGGTTCTTCTGTCCTGCTGCTGGACAAGTTGGCTGAGTCTCACGGGATATTTTGGGATCCACGCGTGGTCAGCAGGGATGATCAGTGTGGAAATTCATATTATGCGTATAATTTATGAATCCTCCCCATGTCACAAGAAAACATCATCCATATCATGGAATATATTTTAAAAGATGCTATCAAGATACTTAAATGATTTGGATATGATGCTCTTGCAGGTAATTATATGATTTTTTTTCTTTCTTAATGAAAGTTTATTTTTAATTACATTTTTTAATGATGCATTTTCTGCCAAATCTTAGTGCTTTTGAAGTTCCTCACTGTCTGTTTTGGTCAAAGGTTTTGTCCTTATCTCCCATAACACACCCATCTTGCCAGTATCTTCAAACTGAGTTGCAGAGTTAAACCCTCGCCTGGGACCAGCAGCACAATCAGACACATTCAGGTCCAACTGCTCCAAGTCTGAAAGTTGCTCCGTTAGAATCATTAATTCTGGACTTGATGTCACTATTTCTGTCTGACCACGTCCGCTCAACCTGTTTTATTTTTTTATTATTATTTGTTTATTCATTTTAATAAGTTGGACTCCTGCACCTGCAGTGCAGAGCTGTCTCACAGAGCAGAGGTCTGTCAGAAACTCCAGTGGTCACTTCTCCGTACAGTGAGTCCATTCAGGTGACAGTGAGGGGGTCTGTCCTGAGAAGCCCCTGTCATTCTCTCTGCGCCTGACTCATGAAGTGTCAAATCCATGCTGGCTTTAAGGCTCCGTTAAATTAAAACCTTACAGGTGCATGCTTTTTTTTTTCTTTTTTAAGTAGGAGTTTTTGGTGACATACTGCTCCTATGTTAGAGGTGTGTCCACCTTTCACCTAACTTTTCCATTTTCATCTACAATAAAGAGTTTCATCTGACTATCAGGCACAGCATAGAGCCCTACTATATGCATTTACCCCCCCCCCCTCCCAATACACACCCCCTGTATTAAAAAAAATCTTCTCCAAACAAGACCCCCTTTCTCCACTGAAGAGGGACCCTCTGTCTTGAGCCAAGTGACTCTCATGGCCAGCATTGACGGTGGGACACTTGCTTCACAAAAGGAGCTGAAGTGTCAAATAAACTCGGTCAGAGCCCCCCGACACACAAGAATTCCTTTATCTGGCACCCTGGGAGGCAGACAAAGGCAGACTTTGTGTCAGTGAGTAGGCCTTGACTAAACAACACAGAGCCTTCTCTTTTTTTTAACTCTTCTTCTCACAACTTCAGCCTCTTCTTCTTCCTCCTCCTCCATTTGTTGTTTAAACGGCAGAGCGGGAACGTGTCTGCTGCTGATGTGACCTCTGCTCGCTCAGCATCTGTCCTGCAGCCTCACTTCATGGACTCCCTGGACGTTCCCTAAAGAAACAGACCCACGTGACGCTCACCGTCTCCAAAACAGAGATCAGAGCAAGCAGTTATGTTTCCACGAGGGCATTTCTTTCCCCCTTTATGTGTAATTGTGCATATTTGAGACCATATTTGAAATACTAAAGCTGGAATTCACTTTCTCCCAGCGCTGTGTGTGCTGTCACACGATATGCTTGTGGTGAACCGCAGCAGAAAAACATACACAGCAGGGTAAAACGCAACAACCCTGGTCCTATTTTACTCATTTGTACTCTCCACATTGTAGGAAGTTTCTCATTACACAAAACTCTTTTTTTGCTTTTTGACTTTATTTTTATTATTATTTTATTTTTAGAGCAGCGGCTCTGGTACACTTAGTCTTCTCATGATGTTCTCATGATTAACACTATTTTACTTAAAAAGCCTCCAAACAACGAGTTTCTACTAATGGTCTGTTTTAATAAAAAGCTGTATTAAAAAGTCAATTCAGTGGCTTTTGGTTGGAGCCGGTTGGCCCCAGTGACACACATGTTCATCGGCCCCCCCAGGCATGCTAATGCAGGCCTACAGAGAGAGCAATAGTCCCCCCGCACACTGCTTTGGGTAAACAGATAGAGTTGCTTGCCGGGCGTGTTAATGGCGCGTTTATGACCTTAAGTTGAGTGGTGATTTGTCATGTCTGAACTAGGGGCCCGACTCGGGTCCCCGGACTTTGATCGAGCTTGTGCGGTGACAGAAAAGTGGAGTTTTTTGACCACTTTAAGGAGGCCGGCTTGGCTCATTATAACCACACTCTGCTTTTGTATCAAATATGACCTCATATCTCATGAAGGTGGAAAGCTCAGGTCTTTGGGAAAAAATCCCTCCATCATCAGTGACAGATGGGAGCCTTGAAGACTTTCATGAAAATAGATTAGACTGTTAAAAAGAAAAGGAGGGGGAGAAAAAAAGCTGTTGTGTGTCTTTGGACAGAAAGCTCCATTTAAGCTCAGCTTGAGTGTGTTTAGAATGGGCTCTAAAGTTTGTCTAAACAGGGGAACTGTCATTTATTAGTAGTGCAGGAACAATGGGGAGCTTGTCTCCAGGGTGGTGGTGGTGGGGAACTTAGAAGGGAGGGGTGGTGAGGGGGGTCAGAGGGGGCCAGTGAAGCCAGGGGAGGGTGGCCTGAGATTGGGCAGCAGCTTCTGACCAAGAACAAGCCTGTGTCTGATGAAGAGAACTGCTGACCCTTCCTGAGCAAAATGGCACCTTTGTTTCGAGGTGTATGTGTTTGTTTATGTCTGCGAACAAGAGGAGAGACGTTTCTCGAAAAGCTGCGAGCGATTTGTAAAGTTTTTTTTTCCCTCAATTTATAATGCCTCTTATTTTACCTTTCAAGATTGATTTTTGCATCACTTAGTGGCTTGTATTGTGAAACTTTGCATCATTTGTGAGCTATTTCTCATATAATATAAAAGAAATGCATTTCCTTTCCTTTTAGAATTCCCACCTTAGAGGTTGTCAATTACAAAAAAAAGCCAGTTCCTGAAGCTTTGACCAAACCACAACTCAACACTAATTATTATTGTTGTGCTTTTCTCTGAGATGTCCCATTATGATGCTTCCTTCCTACAGATCTTAACAGTTGTCCCTTTGTCTATTAATGATCATAGGTGGTGAGTGGGCAATATTTAGAGTCAAGACACTGAAAACATGACAGACGTGAGAGAAAGGGGTAAACACTGCTGCATCACAGTAAGGAGATTGTTAATTTCCTGCTAGGAAACCACAACTTAAAAGGTCAAGTGTGTGTATATTTGGTTATCCTGGTTTGGAAATTGTTAGGAAGTGGAGCAGTCAGAGAAAAAGGCAGCTTGTGCTGAGTTAGAGAGTGTTGTGGCGAGGCCTTTGAGCTTTTTGATATTCCTTATTAGAATAAAATCCCATCTTTAACCTCTGTCCTTTAAATCCTGAATAGCAATTTTGAACTCTCCGTAGTCATAAAAACATGTAATGATGGGTGAAGGGAAAGGCTCATCCTCTGTAACTCGCCCTTGACCTCCACCACACCGTGCGTCCACATCGTAGAGTAAACAGGAAAAACACACAGCGCAGCACAGGGGCGTCTCTGTCCGTCGCAGACAAGCAGACAGCTCTTCATTCAGAGTCGGCCTCAGAAAGGCTGAATTCAGCCACCTCACAGAAACACTGTGCATCTGCAGAAACATTTATAAAAAACAGGATGTATTGCTGGAAAAAGGCTCAATACAAACAAACAAGGAAGCAATTGTGACTTGCACTGAGGCGTTTGTTGCCCAAACAGTTTGTTTTTATTTCATTTCTGGCTGATCTTGATGGTTTCTGGTCCATTTTCAGCCCAGATCTGATCTTCATGACATGTTGAGAAAATGCTCAGGCTACCATAATGTGCAGTTTTAAATGCTGCCAATTCCAAATATTTCTTCTTCTTTTGTTTTTGCCTCAACTTTGACTTGGTTGTTACTTTCATTCTTGTTTAGGAAGGAAAATTCCTTCCTTTTGTGCTCTGCACTCACACACGTCACACTCCAGCAAATCTGTGACCATGTTTGCTCTTTATTTGATGGGTGTGGGTCACTATAGCAACCTCTTTTCCTCTTTCAGTACATACATTTGTTTATTATGAAATCGGAAGCTGCAACAAAATCATCTTGCGTTCAAGTTATTGGAAACTTCTTGCCGGACAGTTGCTCAAAGGTTTAGTTTTCCAGGTGGCACAGAAACATATGAAAGTTGCTGAAAATGACTTAATTTATTCTCTTTGTGGATACCTAACTAATATAGGACAATAAGAATTAATATGACTAAAAGTAATCTCATCTTTGTCAAAAAAAATATGAGAAACATTTTTAGGCTTTTTAATGTGATGCTGCTCAGTAACATGTTATAATGTGTATTATTATGACTCAATAAATGTTTTTATTTTTCTAAACTCAAATTATTGGTAGTGACATCCTGCAGCTGATGTTTAGTGTAATGTTTTTTTTTTTTTTTCGTTGAGGTTGACTTTATGCATTTCTTGAGCTCTGCTGCCCCCTTGTGGACAAACTTTGCAACAACAGAATATGTTCACCAGTCTGCAGTCCCAACTCTGGCCACTTTAAAACAAGTGGAATTTGTGTAAAACTTTCATTACACACAGGAAACCTGATTTGTATTAATAATATATAATAATTATATTCTCACCCACCCCCTGTTCACCTGGGTGGGGTAGGTGATTCCTCATCTCATGCATAGGGATTTTCTACCAGAGGCCTGGGAGCTTGAGGGTTCTTTGCAGTATCTTTACTGTTCCTAGGACAGCGTTTATCTGGACTGAGATGTCTGATGTTTCTCCAGGTATCTGTTGGAGCGACTTCTCCAGTGTGGGGGTCACTTGTCTGAGTGCTCTGACGACCACGGACATTCACCTGCCAGGCTTGTTCTTCCCTGAGCCTTTGGTATTTCTCCAGTTTCTCATGTTTGTTTTTCCTGATGTTTCCATCATTGGGGATAGACACATAAACCACAACACCTGTCCTCTGCTGCTTATTAGTGATCGATGATTGGTTGGCCATTGTCATCTTGTCTGTTTGAATCTGGAAGTACCACAGGATCTTAGCTCGGTCATTCTCCAACACCTTGGAAGGTGATTCCTTCTTTGATCTAGGAGTCTCCAGTTTGTACTCCACACAGATGTTTTATTTTATTTACCGTTATTTAACCAAGAAAATCCCATTGAGATCTCAGATCTCCTTTTCAAGGGCGGCCAGGGCCTGAAGGCAACCTATTGTACATGTTTCAGGACACTACCAACCACTTGGTTATGGCGTTCCATGTATTCCTTTCCTGCTAGTATCTGTGTGATGTGGATTGCTTCTGGCTTGGACCTGGGATCTTACCTGGGATATCAGATCTGGGTCTCGATTGCTTTTCAGCTTAAAGCCTTCTTCTGTAATGCCAAGATCAGTGCTGTCCTGTGATATCTATCTATCTATCTATCTATCTATCTATCTATCTATCTATCTATCTATCTATCTATCTATCTATCTATCTTATC
>JAUBOC010000019.1:9989613-10039940 GCA_032275365.1 Anablepsoides cearensis | reverse complement strand
TCTATCTATCTATCTATCTATCTATCTATCTATCTATCTATCTATCTATCTATCTATCTATCTATCTATCTATCCAAATAAACAGCAAATTTCTGTATATATATACATGTATGTATATTTATATATATATATACAGTCTCTATCTATATATGTCAATATGTCTCTATCTTTATCGCTATACAGTATACATCTGTGTGTATATGACCCATCATATCGAAACGAGGATTAAGTCTAAAAGTTGTATGTGCAGAAATAAGCAGATGTAGTGTTTTGATCAAAACACTTGCAAAAAAAAATATTTTGTCAAAATAAAACAAATAAATGTGTTATCAATGTGTCATTTCAATGAACTGTCTGAAATATTATATTATTAATATAATAAGAATTTTTAAGCACTTTTTTGAGCATTAGCAACCAAAAACCAGATTTTAAGGAAAAACACATTAAAATAGATAAATAAATCTTTATAGATAGATGAATCTTTATTGTCATTGTTGCACTGAGAAAGGACACAGCGGTCCACAGACAATGAACAACAAAATAATGTTTGCAGCTCCCATTGTGCAAATAATCACATTAAAAATGTAAAATAAGAGGTAAAAAACAAATAAAAAAGTAAGATAAAATAAGATAAGAATGTAAACAACCGTAGCAAATAAATCAGAGCGTTAAACAGTTGAATAGTGGTAGAAAACAATGAAAAAGTAAGATAAAATAACATTTAAATAAAATGTAAAAAAAAAAAAAAACAGTAGCAAATAATCAGAACATTAAAAACAGTTAAAAGAAGAGGTAAAAAGTAAGATAGAATAAAATACAAATTTATATAGAGGTAGAAAAAGATTTTAAAAAGTAAGGTTAACGGTAGAAGCCATATCATTGTCCATATCAAAGTGTCAGGTGAGCATTATTGCACATAACCGTGGTGTTACTGTGTTAACCATGTGTGTTCAGAAGTCTAACGGCTGTTGGATAGAGACTGTTCTTGAGTTTTTCCCTGTAAGCTATCAAAGCTTTTGTTTCTTTCCAGCTGGGAAATCTCAATATTCAAATACTATTTGAGGTTTCTTTTTTAAAATGACTTTTAAAATAATCATAATTAAAATTACACAAAATTAGGATTTATACCAAATATTTCTAAACAACAAGATAAATGAAATAATATCTCTGGATCTACTAATGATATCAGGATGATCTAAGTATCAAAATGTATCTTTTAAAGTCAAGAATCTGAAAATATGATTAGCTCATTTTGGCCAAATTTGACTCATTTCGATGTGATGGGTCATATATAAACAATATTTTATATCAACAGAGACATATTATTCATATTTTAAGTATATCCAAACTGTGGGCAAAAAAAAAAGAAAGAAAAAAAAAATTTAGTTTACAGTAAATTTACACTTTTACTTGCTATTTGTGCTATTTTCAAATGCTGTTTTTCTTTATTTATTTACAAAACAATAAAACACAATATGTGTTCAGCATGTCCAAGTTAATAACCAAACTCAGCAACAGCACTAAAACTGTCCCCAATCTCTATTATGAGACTAACAATTATCAACAAATAAATAAATAAAACAATTACTGACCAAAGTAAATGTTATTTTTATCCTTATTTTGTTATAAACATTATTTTTCTTCTTCTTCTTCTTCGACCTTTTTTTTTTGTAATTGATAAAGAACTATAAATGCAAATACAACAAGTAAATTTTCAATGGAAAAGGAACAGAACACATAACAAGTATAGTATGCCAGGATATATATAGTACAAAAAAACATTATGCTCTACCTCATTCATATGTTTTGCAGCTTTTTTGTTTGTACTCTTAGAAACAGTGTATAAATATAGCTCAATGTACTTAACAAAACTGGGGGAAAACCGTGAAAATGATGAAAACTCACATTTGTGAATGCCTAAATCAACATGTTTGTAGAATTCTGTGTTTTTGAAGATTACCAGTAGAGGTCACTGTTTTACTGGAGGCATATATGTATTTTAAGTACAATAAGAACTTTTTGTTTTATTAAGCTTTTCAGGAGAAAGATTCCCATTGGGTAAAATTTGTAGAGGCCATTACTTTATGAAATTACATTATTTTATTTATTCATTTAAATTTTTATTTTTTTGCGGAGCTTCATTTTTTCATACATGTTTGTTTTTGGACTGGAAAGCTTAGGTTTTGTTCTGACAAAGTTTCTAAGAATACTTGTAACATTAATAATTATTTAGATGAACATTTAAACCTGAATGTGCATTCTCTCTTTCTTTTCACTAAAAATATTGTGTTTTGAATGAATATCTCTTGTTGACATTTACTGAAGAACAGTGGTTCTCAAGCGTTTCAGCTTTTGACCCACAAAATAAGAGTAACAGAGACCTGTACTATTTTTTGGGTGCTAAACATTGGTTTCAGGTCAAATAAACAAGGGCATAGTAACTGTATTCATTATGCTAATTTCATCCATTTTTAAGTACACTTACCTCAGACCTTTCTTACAACCAAAGCAAAAATATGATGATAGTGTTTACTTTTAAATTTTCTTAGTTCTGAAAATTCTTTCAAGACCCTACCTTGATGTTTCAGGACCCACAGTGGGCTCTTGGCCATTACATTTAAGAATAATGCAATAAACTCAGTTTGTGGAGAAACAGTTACCTTTAACTACCACTAGATGGCAATGTGGTATCATGAAACATGGCTTACCTGTTTAAGATGAATCTACTTCTCATTCCAGGCGGCCCTGTGATCTGTGGAGTAATGGGTCTAGATTAGCATTATTATCTTCTTATTGCCTCTCATTTGAGCTCATCTCCCTTTGAAGATCAAAGTTGCGACGTGCCTCTGTGTGTACCGACACCGATAAAACCTGTGTGAGCTTCAATAAAGTCAACTGTTCATTGCTCTCTGTCCTGACCCCTCTCCAGCCCCACATGTGGTATTGTTGTTGAACTTTACTTATTTTATGACGACACATAAAATAACTCAAAATAAAGTTAAAATGAAGTGAATAACTTTAACTTTACAAAACAATACCCCTAGTTTTCTTAAACAGCACAACACTGCATTCAACATTTAGTCTAGTTCTTTTCTGGCTGAATCATGAGACAGATTTTGCAAACTGCTAAAACGACGTTGCTGAGCTTTTTGTTGGCTTTTCTCCACCTCTCTGAACTTCAGACCGAGTGAATTTAACAGAAATGCAGATGACTTGGTTAGAGAACAGGTGTGGCAGCTTACGATTGGGTGACAGGTACAACGCCAGGTCACTTGATACGTTTCATTCCCACAGGTGTTCTCTAGGAATCTGGCAGTTTTTAATCCATTGGTTTCTGTTCTATGGAGGAAAAGTGTCAGATTTAAAGTGATCAGTACCTATAATTTCTGTGAAACTGTAGAAAATAATTTAGCTTCCTGAACTTTTTTCATTGTTTTCATTTCAGGGCCCAATTTTTGGATTTATTTTTCCTTCACCATCTATTAGCTTTTAAACAAATCAGATTTAAAAATATGCTGTTTTTCAGGTTTCTGTCAGTTGGAGATTAAGGGGAAAGAGTATCACGGGAATTAGTCTTGATCACGAGGAGGTTATTTGTCACTTTCTGCACGTTGTTTCAGGATTTAAGGTCACAAACTGATTTTTTCTAAAACAGCTGATCAACAGGAAGGTTAACGCTGTAAACACAAGTATCAAAACCGTAACTGGCTGTTTATTTTAACGTTTCAGAGGCTTCAAGGAAACAGTTTTGTTTTTAAATTCTCAAGTTTTGGAAAGCGTTTCTTTATTTTCCATTTTCTCACAAGTTAGTCCTTTTCCAGTCGTTCTTCACGACTTTTCATCAACTCTCAACAAACTTTATTTAATTATAGAAGTGCAGCTGCCAATCCGCAATGAAACAATTGCCACACCTGCCACTTTTCTTTGCTCTCTTTTCTAAAATTACTCATCTTTTCATAATAATCGATCGTTGATATCCTTCAGCAGCTTTTGATAAAAAGCTAAATGCAGGTTAGCTGAGCTGAAAACCTGACCGGGCCTGTTCAGAGTAAACAGACAGGTACTGTAATGGCTCTTAAAAAAAAAAAAAATGATAGAGAGATCCATGTTATTCCCCCGAGCTGTTTACTGCAGACAATACATGGAGGCAGATTGAAGTGAAGCTTTGGTTGAGGAGGAAGTCTGCAGCATATTTTCAAGCTGACTCTGGAAAACCTCTGTCTACTATCCGAGTTAATCATTGATGCTGGACTTGACTGTTTTTCTGTAGGTGGGCAAGACTTCAGGAAAACATTTTGTTCACAAGCTGCATGTTTTGCATTTTGTATCCGTGAATTGTTGCTCAGGCTTTCGCTCCATTTTCCAGCTGTGAAGCAAAGCATTACTATTTATTATTGCTCTGCGTTTTTGCTCCCTGCAGTTGATGTTAACAGGGTGTTGTTAGCAGCACCAGCAGCAGCTCCTTTAAAAGCTTCTACTAGCACATGTAGCACACATTTTTTTTTTAATCTTTCCACCAGCGCCCCTCCACAGTAACCTGTGGGCAATTAGAAACGAAAGGAACCCCTATTACAATGAAAAACTACATCTTTCCCATCTGTTGCCTTCTTTTTAAGCTTTACCGGGTGCTGCAGCCTAAATGTGGTCCACGTGTGCCGGTGCATGAACAGCTGTAGAGACTGCGTATGAGGCCTGACCTTTAATGTTGTTTCAGTGAACATATGTGCATGCACACACAGTGCAAACCTACACTATAACCTTATAGTGATGCAGGCATTTTTTCTTTCATTCCTTTTCACTGCGGTATTCTCCTGCACGGCAAACTCCTGCACACTTTTTCCTCTCCCAGACATCTGTCTTCTTCTCTCCCCGTCTCACAAGCACAAACACACAAGCGCTTACACATTCACCTTTTGGGTTAATCCCAAGTCTGTGCAAGCTGCGACTTGAAATCCAAACTCTTTGTTCTGCGACGTGAGCAAATAAACCCAGGAAACGCACTGGTTGCATCTTGCGATGGGTTTGTGCAGCGAACTCCACATGTCATGTGAAGTCAGCGAGGTGGTGTTCGAGCGTCCGTCCTCAATGCAAACTGTTACTGTCACAGAAGCCGAGCGGCTTTGATGACGCAACCGAAAGGCTCCCAGGTGAGAGCTGGCTTTTCCAGCCCTTCCAAAACTGTGGCGCCACGCAGCAGAGCGACCGGTCCAAGCTCTGGAGGGCTGAGTCTGGTCAAACTTTGGAGGGGAAGCAGAAAACAGATTGCAAAGGCATTTTGGAAAATGTGAGTAAGGTGGTCCAGGAGCTGATGGCTACAGATGGCGAGCCTTCCCCCTGCCAGCTGCGGGCTTATCAACTTTAATGATGTGAGAGCGATGGCCGGTCCCTCCCTGGGCCTCCGTGTCCTTTAAGCCCATCAAGGCAACAGGAATGGCAGCAGCACATCAATAAAACTCCACATGGTACTGATTGAGAAGCATTAAGCCCACCTTTCACTCTTTTTCACTTAGTCACTGATTCAAAATGATTCCAGCAGCTGAAACAGCCCAATATACTGTATTTGATCATTTTTTATGACAGTAAAAGGCTTTTATAAATCGTAACTTGACAGTTCATAAGATAAATGGCTTTTCTGAACTACTGGTTTAAAAATTCTGTTTTCACGAGTAAAATTTGTAGAGCAGTAAAATCATTTTCCTTTATTATTTCCAATCCACTTTGCACTTTATCATCATCTTTGTCTACTTTAGTGCGATTGAGCTTGATTAGAAAAAAGCATCGGGCTGAGCAGTCAAGCATTAAAACGCAGTGTGGTCCTGTTTAGCCCAAACAGATGTTTTGGTTTGACTGTTTAATGTTTGTGTTTCAGTGAGCGATTGCACACAGAGTCGGGTCATCGTGCTAATCACCTCATCATCATTTTATTGGTCTGTGCAATGATGCATTGGTGAGACAAGCGGAGAGCCTTTGCACCGAGAAGACGCAGGTCACAGTGACCTCTGCGACTAATTATTTGTGTCACTATGTAAAACATACAAACACAGCAATTGCTAGATTTTTTTGAACTGCTTTGTGTAATTCCTTTTTATTAGTTTCTCCGAAAAAGTGAGTCAAGATTTTTTTGAACTGTGATTCTGTGAAAAGGAGACAAAACAGTTTTGATTAGATTGACAAACTAAAGGTTTATCTGAGTGAAACCAACCAAAGTGATTTACTGTAGGGGTGGATGTATCGATCGAAGTATCAATACTAAGATTAGTATTGGATCAGATTGATACTAGCGTGATGAGACCAGTTATTTTCTTTACACAGCATTTGCACTACTAACTTCATTTTTACACAAATAAAGTGTAAAATAAGGTCAGTAGTGAAGATACTCTAAATTGTTTGGAGTTAATAATTAGTTTTCTACATCGTGCCTGCATGCAACACAATTTGTTTGTTACATTGTTGCTTCTTTGTATTGTTGAGGGTAATAGGGAAATTATTTTAATTTTATATGTTACATTGTTTTATTTTGTTGTAGTTAATTAATACAAAACATTTTCATTTGCCTAAAATCTTTGCCTGTGTTTTATCATCCCCTAACTGAAGGCAAAATCACTTATCTTTTCAATGAACATGACACATATTGAGATCAGAATCAGTAATGCTAGCCCTGTATTTACTTGGTACTATAGTACTAGTGTACTGTTGTCTAATCTCAAAAAGGCCAGGCAGTTTTAAAAATATTTATAACCTCCTCAATTTTGCATAGAACTAAATAGAATTCTATGGAATTCTGTTTTTTATGTATCAGGCAAGATAACTCTTCTATATTACCTCCTTTAAATAATAATAATAATAATAATAATAATAATAATAATAATAATAATAATAATAATAATAATAATAATAATAATTTTATTTTTAAGAGGTAACTCTGCTTTAATGTTTTTCACTACCTTTGAGTGCAAACTCATCTTTTCTGATTGGCCAGTGATCAAGTTTCTGAATCTCTATCATTCTAAACAGTTCTAAAACTCTTCAAACCAACATAAATTTCTTGATTATTTTCCTTCAGAATTTCCTCCTCCTCTTTTGTACAGTAGATCAATGACATTTCACCAGGTCATAAAAGAGTGACAACAGCAGCAATAAACACGTTATGATGTCTGGGTTTTCTGTAGTGAAGCTATTAAGCTGTAAAGCCTGATTGTAAAATATTTGATGGAACCGATATAGCTGAGGAGAGTGCAGCAAAGATGAAAAGGAACTTGGTCAGCCATACTTTCATAATCCAACAGTGGGTTTGGTTTTTACTGTTAGGCACACAGGCAAATTCTTTTAATTCCCCGGCTTCACGCCCTCACGTTACGTTTGCAGCCCGACAGCCAATACTTCTGGCTTGTTTGTCCCGTGTTTGACGTCACCGAAGGCCAAACGAGTTCTTCAAATCCGCGCCTTGTTGGTTTTTTACTTAATAGTTTGTACATTGGACCGACTCTTTAGATAAGGAAGAACAGTATGCTGGAATGTGTACTTTTAACCTCGCGCTAACCCACAGACTCAATATAATATCCAGGCTCCGTGTTGATGGGCGGGATCACATTGTCTGACCAAACCAGAAGTGTGGACGCTCAGCCGTGTCCTTTTCCTTTGTCCTTCATCTTCTCTATCTATCTTTCTATAATCGTGTCCCAGACCCAGACATGTCCATAAATAAACGGGGTCTTTCCCTCCTCAACCAGACCCAAGCCATGTTTATGTTCAGGCCTGTGCTGAGGGGGAGGGCTATCTGGACCACTGAGCCCGCCTCACCACCTTCTTCTAAACTCAGGTGGAATCAAGATGTGCAGCGAGCAGCTGTTTAATAGACTAACACTGGCTAAAGACACAGGGCAAGATATATTTTTCAAAAGTTTTTATTGAAGATTAAACAAGCCTTGACCCATGTTCCACACATTTTGTTGTTTTAGCTTCACCGCCATGTGGTCAAACAAAACACCCAGATGTTCCCGAGCTTTTAGAAAATTCAATTTTCTGAAGAAAGTTATTAGCTGTTGTAACCTACCCATTCTTTTCAAGAAGGTGCCCGAGCATAGCTCTTTATTCCTAATTGCACCAGAGCACAAATTGTACGTTTGAGTCAGGACAGCCTAATCTTCAAGTTCCTGATTTGCACTTATATGCAAGCTGTTCAAGAAAGCGAGGGAGATTTGTCAGGACAGACAGTAGAGGAGAGCTTTGGTTTATTTTCATTAGCTGAATGTGGTCTCCTGGTCTTCATTTCATTTGGTCTGGGAGCCAGGCTATTAAAACTAATGAACACTTATTACCCAGAGCTGGATCCTGAGCTCTTTGCTAAACATCCCTTCTGTAGCTGTTTGTTTTACTTCAACTTGATTATTCAAACAGAGCAGTAAAACATGTGGGCCGAGCTTTTGCCTCTGGTCTTTACAGGTAGGCCCATAAATAGTCTGATCTATCAGATGTGATTGGAGGGGGAGGGGGCAATCATGGGTGGGCTGCACTTTCTTTTTTATTTTTTTACTAATCATCTTTGAGTAAATTTTCCTAATGGATCCAGTTCACGTCCTGTTTGTTAAACTGTGTAAGTCACTTTGGCATTAAAGGTTGGTGTCAAACCTGTCAGACTGTAATATATACAAAGAACTACTGGATAGAAGTTTAAAGAAACTTTCAAAAAGTACTTGTTTATAAATCTACAACCTATTACCTTTAGTTTAAAATGGCCTCTAGAGCAAACTGACATTACCCTTTTATACCCTTTTATAGTATTACATGACTATAACTCACAAAATGTTTTATGAACAACTTGAAATGATTTCAGTGAAAGTCTCAGAAAGTAGATTAGATGTATCTACAACTAAGTAACTTTTGGGAGCAGCCAAAACCAAGATGGCTGCCACAACTGATCAAGCATATAGATGACTATAACTCCAATTCACAGATATTGAACTAAATCCGTTGCAATAATAGCAGTTAGTACCTGAAGTGTATTTCTGAGATCTTGCAATACTATAAGATCCAACATTGTCAATTACAAAGTTTAACCAAAACAGTTATAACTAATTAGGCATTATTTGTCTAAACATGAAAGAAAGAACATGCATTTCACCAAGGGATGCTAGGACGAAGGAGTGCTAGTAACATTTGAAATTGTTCTACATTTACTATTTACTGCTTAAAATTTACTACCAGTTCCACTTTTTTGTAATTTTTTCTCACTTGGCTTCAACGCCACCTGTATTTGTTTAATAGCTTTGTATTTAGTTTACTAATTGCCAGGTGCCAGATTGAAGATTATATCTACGGCAGATGCTTGAGTTGTGTGTGTGTCTAAATGCGCATGTGCTTTTGCATTTTTATCTTCCCAAAAGAGTTGGTGTGTAACATATGAAAGTGTGGATTTTTCCCTCTGAGTTGTGACCTTTGTGCCGCATAAATCAGCCGGAGCAGCGCTGGTAACGCAGACGGAGGAAGGAGGCCTTTTCTCCTGACTCCTCTCCCGACACGTGAGGTTTTTAATATGATATGAGGATACGGAAAGCGTGGTCAAATAAACAGCGTGTAAAGTTTCCCATGTCTGTACCAATCTGTCAAAAGCAGGCAAAGCTCGACTTTCATCTCCCTCCTCCCTCGATGCATCGCTCTCACCCAACCCCTCTCAGCCCCCCCCTCATCCCCAGGTGGAATTTCCCTGATGTTAAAGCTGTCTCATTCCATTTGTTTTTTGTGTTTTACCCTAGTTAAATAATGATAGACGACACACCTTTTTTTTAAATGTTTTTGTTGTCAACATTTGATATCACAAATGGGCTCCATTCTGTAAATGATGTAAGGGGAGAAGAAGTGAACTGAGGAAAAGACTGAGAGGACAAAAAAAAAGCTCTCCTGTCTGTTTTTCTGTGAGTGACATTGCCTGTGAACCCTCGGCCAGGAAGCATGTAAGCCTGTTTTTTTCTTCTGCTGAAATCTTATCCTATGAAATTAAAATCTAGGACTTCATGTGCTGATGTCTGGGTCACAGCAATACTTATAATGCTCTTGTGTTACATTTCACTTAACATACTATCAATGTAAAAATCTGTAATAATTATAGAACGTGAGGCGCCACACTGAAAAATCTAGCACAATTACAAAGGCCGATGCTGGCTTGATAGTTGGACTTCGCCTACGTCATTGCTACAGCTGCTCCACTAACTGTGTTTGTGTATATCCTTCCAGGATTTAGATCGTATCTTGCTTTGCCCTAAAGAGTTTAGTGGATCTCATATTGGCATAAAACCACGTTTTGTGTTTTTTTACTGAACACCATTGCAGCCATTCGAAAATAAAAGTAAACAAAATGGAATAAAAACAGGACATAAATATTTAGCAGTTACATGGATTTCTGTGCAGCGGAAACTAAGATGTAGGCTAAGCATCATGGAGAGCATTAAAAACAGGTCTGTTGAAAGGGTTTTTGGCTCTACAGGATGCATTAATGAGACTATTGCTGGAGGAAACGGTGAATCCTCACTGCGGGGGCCTTCCTCTGTTCCCATCAGGAAAAAGGGGAACCTCTGAAGTGCCTGATAGTGCACCTTATTCTTGGATCCTTTACAAAGTCTTTTCTCTTTCTCCCTTCACATCCTAAGATGTATTTTTATCACAGAACAGATGATGGGGGTAATCCTTTGGTGTCTTGTAACCCCCCCACAAACTGACCGTTTACTTCCTTTTTGTATTTTGCTTTCCCTCACTTTCTTTACCCCACTCTCATCTGTTAATCCTTCCTCGCACAGAGCGGTCAATTAAGTGGCTTAGCTGATAGAAAACAAGACCATTTCAGAGGCACTGAATGTGTGAAAGTGCAGTGAAAAGGAGGGGTTGTGACTGGTCCTCCAAGCACAGAAAGGGGGGAAATTGAGCTTTTTGGTCGGATTCATTTCCTAAAGGACAGCCTTTGTCGTGTCTGAGTTAGACCTTCGAATGGTGGATTGTAAAACTGCGTCAAGAAATCTCACAACCCCAGTTCCTTTTTGTTACACAAGTGGCCCAGATCAGGGGTTTTGGACGTCACAATCAGACAGTTTTGTAACTGTAACAATGCACGGCACTGACCTTAGCATTCCTAAACTTAGTCAAAAAAAGTGTGGCAACACCGTGTACGGCAAATGCACGAGCACATGCAAAGTTTCTGATCTTCTTACTCGGATTAGACATAAATGACCAGGATTATGACTCTGCAAAATGCTCTGGTTTAATAATCCTTGGAATTGCAGTTTTAAATCTTGAGCTTTTGCTGAAATCAGATCAAGACTAGTTTTACTCATGAGTGGTGCTTTTTTTTTTTGTTTTTACAAAAACTAAATCCAATTTAAGGCATGTGATGTTTTAGAAAAAGATTGATGTATTTAAAAAGTTAAATTTGAAGTTTTATGTACTTTGGGCTTCAAGAATTTAAAATATTAAAAGCTAAATAGACAGACTAAACTATTTATACTACTTTTTCCTATTTTTTCTCAACCAAAAATTCAAACTGCAAACATTTTTACACCATGCACGGACATCTCATCTTTCGCTGGACGTCAAATGAGTGGCAGGCTTTTTTTTTTCAGCTGTGAAGTTTGAGCTTCAGCTGGGGGTGAAAGACATGCTTTCTGTGTACAAAACATAAACGAGATGTGCTTTGGAACAGACTCCACGCTGTGCTGCTTGGAGAGGAGAGATGGGTTGCAGGAGAGGGAAGGGTGGGGGTAATTGCCACATTAAGGGGAAGGAATTCAAAATAAATTTAATCTCCCAATCCCTTCCACCCCCCCTAAAGAGTTTTACAGCGTGCATGCTCCGTCTTGTTATGAGACACAAGGAGAGCACAGAGAAGAGGGAAATGGAGAAGTGCAAAGAGGTCCAGATTGAGGTAATAGACTGGCTCCACCGGGGTGAACTGGAAGGTTCACACTCATGAGGGCAACTTAATGTATAAGAACTTGGCAAACTCTGGGGTCGTTTCACCAACGCTTCCAAAGAAATTTTGAAATTTGCTCTTCTTTGCTAGTACCCTTTTTACAGAGCACCTCTTTATAGTTTCATCACCTACGCCACACAATGAGGATGATTCAAATGAGGTTGAACTAAGAAATTCCCCATTTCTATTAACGTCAATGTGGCTGTCTGGAAATGATCATTTTAAAGGGGGTGTTAATGCAAAATAACGTTTTTTGAGCTTTATGTTATAATGTCATTTTCTCAACAAAAACATACTCAAAGTGTTGCTTTGACTATTTAATGCATGTTTGAGAAGTCCTTGAATCTCCTGTGGTAGCCACGTGGAGCTGCCTAAGCGCTTGCTACAAAGCACCACCTATTTACCCAAAGCTCCTCCCTAGAGCTCAGTCCCCAGTAGAGCTCCCGTACCACAGAGCAGCCCTCCCTGGAGGCATTTTTGGGGCAAACACTAGTCAGTGGTTCAGTGTCTTGCCCAAGGACACTTTGCCATGTGACTGAATAGCGGTGGAATTGAACTCCCAACTCTCTCATGGGACGACTCCCCTAACCACTTAGACATCCGCCCAATGCAAAGTTAAATTTATTTTTGATATATACAGAATTTTCATAGCGACTGAAGGTAACATGGTTACTTGATTGTGGTATAGAATTGAACTATGTGCTTGGTAAATACATAGTACTCTCCATTTCAAGGACACTAACCCATTTTTTTGTCTATTAGAAGAAGAAAGAAAACTCTAGGTGAACTGATTGCTCAAAGCCTGTGTGAAGCTGAGAAGCTGAAGCTCTGTTGGAGACTTTCTGGAACTGACCTAGTGTCACTGTGCTTTTTAGGCTCTCACTTGAACATATGGTGTGCTGGAGTTTTATATTAATCATTCCTTCTCCTGCAACAGCACTGTTAAAACCTTTTGACATGCTGGGGCAGGAATTCAGTTAAGGGTCCTGCTGGCCCAGACACAGCAGAGCATAAACAATAGAGCTCGCCTTGAAAACACACAATGCACACACATCTACACACATAGGGCTTGGTAAATATTGTCATTGTTATGCAGGAATGTATTTTGTGCAAATTGGGAAGTATTTTCTTGCAGTGATTACTTTTATGACTCTGTAATAAAGTTGGAATGCAACAGTTTAGAGATCTGTTTTCAAAGGTCTTGTTTAACAATAACTATGTCTTCATGGCCCAAGAGCAACCACTTTACTCTGCACCAATCTTTTTCTTTCCCACCATGTTCAATGTTTCAGTAGCAGCTCAGAAGGGTCAAATAGTTGCATCAACTTTAAGACACACCTTTTGTTCCTTTTCTTGTATGTGGGTGGCTGTTTCAGTTGGGTGTTGTCTTTGCAATTTGCTAGGTTTATAAATTATCAGGTCAAACTAGGGTCAAAAATGCATTCATAGAAGCAGCCCTTCAACAAATGCATTCTGTCGTTTTCTCAGGTGAGTCATCTTCTCTTGCCAAGGTGGGACAGGAAGGTCAACAAAGCTTTTTTTTTAAACTCTGGAACTTTTAAACAACCTTGAACTTGCTTTAAGATTGAAGGGAAGTTGCACAAGCCTGTAATTACAAACTGCTCTCCTTGCGTCACCTACATATATCAGATCTTTCACTCCAACGCTTTATTTTTATGTACAAAAAAAAAGCAGAAATCACTCCTCATCTTTAAGCTATTTTGTTTAGCTTGCTGTTGTTTAAAACACACTTTCTGTCCAAATGTAGAAACGTCACCAGAACTGCTGCCGCAGAGGGATTTAGTGGCGTGATTGCAAGGAATTGTCTCTGCTGCATCCAACTGATTGGGAAAACACCAGCCCGGCTCTCGATGTGCTGAAAGGCTGATTTTGTGTGATGTGCTGCCCCGCGCAGCGATACGCCGTTCCCCTGCCTGGTCGGGTGAACACTGCGCTCTGTGTTGATGGGGACGGCAGGCAAACGGATCACGTTTCCAGCAGGAGCAGGAAGTGAGAATTGGAGGGTTCCTGCTACCAGGCCTCCTCTTTCCTCCAAATGCTACATGGACCCAAACTGAAACCATGTGTGCTCTTACCCTGTTGATCTCTCCGTACAGCCGGCCCGGCTGGCAGGAGATATGGACTTCCTAACAACATATGATTTCAGGAAGCATTCACTCCCTCCCTCTTGCCATTGTTATTTGAATCCCCCTTCTGTGCAGCTCTGCTGGTGTCTCTTGGGGGAAGCAGTAAGTGATTCCTCTCTGTGTTGAGCCTCCAGAGATGCAGCCCTCCCCTCTGAAGCTTTCAGTCAAGGTTAGGCGCACGATGGATGTGATTGGGGAAGTACAGTAGTGTGTCCCCAGGCTCACGGGTCATTTCCTGCTGCCACAGGTTAACTAGGAGCAGATTAAGAAAAATATTCTAAACTCACATTGACAATAGAGGAACTTAGTCAAAGTTATTTAACACAAATTATTATTCAAACAGATCATTTTCATTGCAGGCAGACAAAAAAAAACTGTGATTGAAAACGTATTTTAGGCTTTGACAACGTTACAAAAAAAAGTATTGTATCTCATACTCCCCTGATGCTCCCTTCATTAATTACTGTGTCTGCATTAAAGCTTCTCATGGGCAAATTGTGTACAGAATCACCAGTTAAAACACAGTATTTTAGTCCTCCATGGCATGCTCGGGCAGGGGAATACCCCTGGGATAAGGTACGTTTGTTGATGGAAAGTGAAGGTGTATGAGCCTGATTTGGTAAAATACCTCTTCTCTGAATCCTTTTAATTCAAAATGGTTGTTTACAGAAACATTCACCAATGAAGGGATAATCTGTCAGAAATCTGCAGTGTTTTTTTTTTATTCTTGTCTTTTTCTTTTTTGGGCTACTTCATCATTTTTTTTACTGATGCATTTATAGTTTAAAGAAAAACAATATGATCATTAGGTAAAACATGCGCTTGCCTGAATTGGAGACAGTAAAATAAAAAAAATGCATAAATAGATGGTACGGAGCCTGCGGACATGGGAGGATATTTTTTCTTTTGCATTCCCATGCAAGAGTTTGTGTTCCCTCACAATATTGTTTTGCATTCCCATGCAAAGGTTTAATGTTTTGTATTAACTGTATTGAATTGGACTTTTATTTTGAAATACCAGGTTTTCATAACCGGGTATGTTTTACCAAAAGTTTGGGAAAGTGACGATGACATTGCGTGGCTACATAAAGTTAAAAATATCTGCATATAACATATAACTCCATGTGTGGCTGTGATATGTTCATTCCAAAGTAGTAGGCTAATTCCCATAATGGTGAGTTAAAAATTTGTTAATAAACCGACAGGCACAACAGTAATAAATAACTTTTGTGCGGTAATAACCCCTCCAGCATATTCTCTGCGGTCATTTCTGTTATATATATTTTTTGTTATAGATCAAATGCTCAGGCCTTGTTCCTCTCCTCAGTCAAATGTTAGCATCAGCGAATCACCTCCTGCAACCAAGTTTTTCCAAATGAGACATGTATTGTGCAGACACCTGTGGGGCTGCCATTTCCGTGGAAGAGGGGTTGAGGGATGGTGGGGGAGTGGGAGGGTGGGTTGCAGCACTGCAGGCTTTTAATCAAGACGCGTTGACTAATCGCTCAAGGATTAGCCTCTTAGACAAGGCCTCTTTCATTCTGATGCTCCGTATAGAGCAAAGACTAACGGAGACGGTAAAATCGGAGGGAGAGCAATTTTTTCTTTTTTTTTTTTTTTTTTCAAGGGCATGGGGGAGGACAGATGGCATACTGTACCAGTGTGTGCTTTGTTTGATCATGTCTGAGCCCTCTGCATGTACACACACATATCCTGGGGCAGAATCTTTTTTTTTCCCCCAGTTCTCTAACCGGAGATGGCGCTGCATTTTTTTCCCAGCATTTTTTTCCCAGCAGTCACGTACTGTGACTGTGCTCATACCCCAACAGTAAGAAATCCAAAAGCAAGACTTTTTTTTTTTGGTTGAACAACTCACCCATTGTGCCAAATCTTGCACTTGTGTTCATCTCTGTGCCACCACCTCTGACAAAGATTGAGTTTAGCACGCCATGAATTGTTTGTCTAAGTGTTTTTGTGAGAGGGCTGTGGATTTGTATATTGTTGCATGTAAATGAAGCAAGGAGACATCGCTGGAGCTCTGTGGCAAAAATTGGAGCTGATGTTGCCCAGACCCCTCTGTTGTGTATTTAAAGGTTTGATGAGGTCATTCATAACACACGGCACACACACGCCAACGAGAAGCACACATGCCCAACTACAGGCCCGGATATAATAGTGAAAAAAAAAAAAAAACTTGCCTTGCATTACTCAAGACCAGGTGTTCGACGATTGCTACAACCATCTGATGGCAAATTATTATATTATATATATATTTTTATTGTTATATTAGGGGGAAGAGGTTCACATAAAGTTCTTAGTTTAAGAGATATGTGTAGCCACATATTGCATTGATATTTTTCTTATAATTTTAAAGGTATAATTTCAATACACAAAGGATACTTAACTTTAAACAAAAACAAAGTATTATGATTTACTTGCAAATTATTTTAATAATGCAGGTTTTGATGCATGAGAATAAAAGTGTGCCATGTAAAAAGGGAAATAATGTCATGAAAAAGCAGATTTCTGCTTAAATTCACTGTTTTACTTAAACACTATTTTTTACACAAAAGGCTGCAGGTTGTTCGAGAAATGTTTGTCAGTTTCCGCCTGATTACGAAAAAAAAAAACACTTGGTAATTCAAGTTAATCTACTTTTACTGTTGCATGTGTTTGTTTTTTTAAGGCATTCTTCATTGGCACAATGTGCTTCCTAAGCTTGTCAGTTTCTGGTTTTGCACTCCTAGCGTTTCAACCTGCCACACACTAAGCCCAACAGTGAATAGAACAAGCCCTTGTGACATGACAAAGGACAAAAGAGTGCAAATATTACAGTGATGCGTGTCCTTTTCAAAGTGTCTGCTGTGGCTCCTGAGATTCATTATTGTTTCTCTGATTGAGCCCGACTGAAGGATGCATTGTTTAACTTTAACCAGCAGAGTCTTTTCTGGGTGTCTGATTTGTGGCAGTGACACTCTTTGTAAAGGTTTTGTACATGTGGTAGGTGAGTGGGGTGTATAAGCCTTGTTTGCTTAGTGGTTTTAACAGTGTACACTGTCAAGTGGCTCTGCGTCAATCCAGCACAGACACAAGAGGAAGGAAACCCTGTTGTTTGACCTGCTTTTAAATTATAATCTGCTCCTCAAAACTGTATTAGTAAACCGCCTTTCTTTGGCTAGTTTCTCTTATTAACTTGATCTGGAGGCTTATTTTACTCAGCTGCTGTGGAAATGATAACAAAGGACATAAATTAAGTAGTGCTAAGGCATTTGCGGTTTGGGAGATGGAAAGATGAGACATAATTTACAGAGGATGGGAGGTGCAAAAAAGAAGCCTGACTGCAGAATATGAAAAGGCATGTGTGTCTGTTTGTGTGTGTGTGCTTATAGGCTGCCTTTATAAAGCACAGCGCTGGGAACTAAATGTCTGGCCCTCCAGGTGTGTGTGCCGGTGGTTGTTGAGGCTTGTGAGACCCGCTGCAGAGGCGGCTACGTGACAGTGGTAATGATAGGTTGTGGTTGATGAAGACATGAGTGTGTGTGTTGCTGAGGGCAAGTGTTAGCTTGGCTTTTGATGACAAAGACACACACACCCACACACTACCCTATGCACACAGTCAACAATGTATCTTGTATTAGTCTTCATATCCCACGCAGAGTAAGCAATTAGACTCATGACATCAAGGCAAGTGAGCGCTTGCCAAATAAGGGGGCCAAGTTGTACAAATCAAGGTCAGATAATCCCCAATCAACCATTTGTGTGGAAAAAACAGACTCTTAAATTGGGAGACACATGGGTCAAGTGCAGGTTGAGCTTAAATTTGGCAGACACCATGTCAAGTTCATCGTCTATCATCACCAAACTGATAAATTACATTTTCAACACGTTTGGTTGCATTTAAACTAAACAGAAACCTCACTCAGTCTGGGATATTTATGTATTGTTTAGTTTTGCACAAATGACATTAAATCATGTTCATGTGCATTAAGTTGATTCTTTTGTGAATTTGTGGAGTTATCTCACTGGGATGCAACTAATGGGAAACTAATTACAGCTCAAAATTGCAAGAGAAGTGTGACATTTGTAGCAGTCAGCCACATTTTGCACAAACACTTTTTGAATATCCTGGCCTATTTGCATGTGCATGGCTTGCAAAAAGTGCTTATTATTACATCAGTCCATCTTTGCCCACATCAGTGGCCACATTTTTCACACACCTTGGTCTCAACATTTATGGCTTAATCTTAGAGCTGGGCGATAAATCGATTTAATCTATTAATTCGAATTTGCCATTTATAAAGATTTTATTTTGGGAAAATCGAGATTTTTTTCCCACCTGTCTCTTTTGGGCTTCTGTAGTTCAGAGGTCACCCTGCCTGTCCCTCAAAACGCTTGGTACATGACATGACAATATAGCAGCTAGCAGAGAGGATCTACTTCTCAAAAAAGGCACTGTTTCTTCAGTTTTCTGTAACTGGTTAGGTTTTGTAACCTCGGACTGGAGCAACAAACACCTCACTGCAAAATCTGTTTGAAGACTCTTGCTACAAAAAGCAGGAGTACAACACCTGAAACAGAGGAACTCTGTTAGGTGGGAAGCAAAATAGATTAAAATGGAAAATCGAATTTGGGATGAAAAAAATCGGAGATTTTGTTTTTGGGCCATATCGCCCAGCCCTACTTAATCTGTTGGAGTTCACTTTTTTTAAAATGAAGATTTGCAAATTTGGCCCAGTTTATCAATAACTGTTTATTGTCAGCATAGTTTTTAGACCTGGACACTTGCCATGGATGCTTTCTGTCAGAGGAGAGCCCCTGTGCTGGTAACAAAACAGCTCAGTAGGAGACACTTGTGAGAACTCTGAGACTATTTTGAGATAAAATTTGTTGCTCATGATACTGTCTTAAAAAAGATTGATAGCACATGTTGAAAATAAACATAAAATATTCAACTGAAGGTATTTTTTTTGTATTTAGTTTTCCCTCAAAAATATCCAGGAGTCAAACACCTTGAACTACAAATATTCTGCCCCAAAGTAAACTGTGCTTCTATTTTTTAACTTATACCTTGTTTTACTTGTAACTTTCCGTAAAGAGCTAAATAAACTAACTATCAAAATATTCTTGTATTCTGACCAAAGACTTGATTTTTTTTTTTTTTTTGGTAAAATAAATACAAATAGGAAAACAAAGCTTGCAGGATATGTGGGAAATCTATGGGGAATAATTGTACCAGTAAACACATCAGTTAACTTTATTTTTGTAAATTCCTAATACAAAATAAATTAACGTTGCATTAGCTTGACAACCTCCTGAAATACTGACAAATTTTAATGCCTTTCTTAAAAGCCTCTTTGTTTGTTTAGAAACAAATACCTGAAGCTCATTAAAAGTAAAATTTATTGTACTACAGTTATTCATCATCTGCAGTGATGTGTTTTATGGTAATTTTTCCTGCTTGACAAAGATAGTCATTGTTGTGGCTCGCTGCGAGGCCTTGCATCTCAAGGAAGTAGATCCGGCTGCAGCTCATCACCCCCTTATCCAACCTACCCCCCACCCCCCCACCCCCCACAATAAAGCTCCCAGGAGGATATTTTCAGTACTGGCACATTCTGCAGCGGTCTGAACCGCTCTTGCCGCATCTGTTTGCCCCACTCTGTGTTTGTCTGTTTAGCAATACCGCGATCCATGTAAACACACATGCACTGAAAGAAGAGCACCAGGAGGAAGAGACTACAAGAAAGCTATTGTGTGGCTTCGCGTAGATTCTGCTCGGAACTGCGGTGTCTGTTTGTTTTATCCTAAAATTAGATTTTATGGAGAGTTTTTTTCCTCAGATTGGGCTGAAAGTGTTTAACATCGAAATGACTCCTAAATTTGTCAACTGCCTTTTTAAATAAAGATGTGCTAATAGGCTGCCATGTACAGCTATTGGCTTTTAAACTGAGTGATATTAATATATTTGTTGATGAACAGTGGGAAACTTTTAGAAATGTTGTCCTGGTGAGACTATTCTTCTTTTAGATTTTGAATAAGACTCTGATGGGCTGAGATCAAAGAAATGAAGAGGATATCTCCTACTGGCTGAGTGCTCAGTGCTCGTCCAAAGAAATCCAACTGTTGACAGCAGCTGGTCCTCTCAGAATCTCTGACTTTGTCTTACAGAAGCTCTTTCAGTACCGAACATCTCATTGTTATTTGGCCCCCAAATGCTCTGCAGAAGCAGGCTTTATGCTTTTTGATGTCATTAAGCCGTCTGGAGAGATATCAAGGCGTCCTCCTTTCATTCTTGACTGTAGTTGTTCCTCTTCACTTCTTTTCCCATCACATAGGCGACAAAGCTCAGAGGCATTATCATAGTGATTTCTTTTTTTTTTCCTTTTTCTTTTTGGCAGAAGAACAGTGCTTTAGTTTAGACAGGGCATTCCTGGATGTTGACTAACTTTGGTATGGAGAGGGATTAGTGAGTGGCTTAGCTTTCTGATTCCTCAGTCTTGGCTCATGAGCAACACCTGGGTGTTTCCATGACAACGGTAAATACAATATGATTTAAACCACCAACCGGTTCGACAGAGAGTACCTTGAAGTATAAGGAGGGTCACTTAAGGGAGAAGGTTGAGGGACATCTTTGCTTGACAGTGCAGGATGTGGCCCCATTAAGGTGTCTTTAAATTGTCTCCACTCATAAAATGTGCTCTTTTTTTTTCCAAAAGTTTCATTCTTGTATTTGCAGCAAAATTAGTTTTACTAGGTGTTTTTGGAAGAGAACTTTTTGCCATTTTGTCAAAACTGATTACCTGTGTTTGGCCTGCCCACATGTGGTCTGTGGTGAGATAGTCTGATAACTAAAACTGAGGCATCATTGTTCAGTAAAAAAGTAGAACCGCCAAGTGTCTCCTGGTCTCTTCAGTCTTATCAGCGGTAGCCCAACATACACATATCAGGAATCCTGGAGAAGACTTCCTGTGACATCATGGTTTTTAGGGTCCACTCTGGTTTCGAGTCCTGTGTGCCTTCAACCTGGTTTCACAAACAAATACTGGACGTTAAAGTAAGCAATGCCAATAAAAGCAAGGAATTTTATGTTTTGTTGATTGTTTCTTTGTTGTAACAATGCTTTTTGGCAATAAGTCTTGTGCTGTTGAAAAGTTTGTTTTCCTCCCTGATTGGTGCCATATTTGTAAGGAAAAACATTTGTGGATTGAGCAGCAAAGTATATTGGTTGCACCCATAGAAAACTTCTTTTTACCAATGACAATTTATTATTTTAGTGACATTTGTTGTGAGTTTCTGGTACCCCAGGTGCTCACAGTCAGGTGCCTGATTGGCACCTAATTATTCATACCTATGAGCAACCACTGGCAATCCCCTTTTTCCACAGATGGGTTGGAACTGGATCCCGTAAGATGACAACGCTCACCCCCAACAAAGCAGGTTTTGTCAAGGACTACATCTATAATTTGGCAATAGAGAAGATGGAATGGCCTGCCTGCAGTCCTCACTTCAGCCCCTTTGATCACCTGAGGGATCAGTTTATGCACACAGCAAGCTGACTGTGCAGATTTTTGGTGGATGTCCCAATTATCACGATGGTTTTAAAGATAATCTTATGAGATATTCTTGCAGTGTGTGCTGTGTGAGTTAAGAGTTATCTGATTAGCGTTTTCAAATTGGGGACATTCATGGATTGTCTTGGCCAGATATTCCAGCATGTGTGGTGTTCCCTGAGAAAAAACAGAGGATAATCGTAAGTACAGCAGACAAAACAACTGCCATGGCACAACAGAAAGTTCTGCGGATGTCAGAGATGTATTTTTGCATTGTTTTTCTCTGTCTTTATAGATTTCTTAAAAGTCTGTCCTTTGTTTAGAAGCAGACATGCTAGTCATTTAGGTGTGTTAAGCACAATTGGTTGTGCAGCAGCAAATCAGCTGACATTTCATAAACTTGCCATGTGAACAAGGCATTAGAAATGCTGTTTATTCCAGAGTGACCAACACAACCACACAGACTAACTTGCAACAAACGCTGGTTGAAGAATAGAATGCCATCCCAAGCTGACCAAGCAGGTGAGAGGTGGTGTCAGGATGTTGTGGCTGTGTATGGTTCTTCCACATATCGCTGAGGCCCCTGTTTGTTACATGAATAAATTGTTCAATTACCTATACAGTATAGTTTATTTGTACTTTAATAATCTAAGTAAATAAATAACACCACACTAGACTCCGTAGCAGAGGAAGCTGCTTGACTTTGGCAGAAAATTTTTGGCAAGTTTTTCATTGGTTCAACCAGGTCCCTGAACCCACAAATGTATTTTTCTTAAAAATAAGGCGCCATTTAAAGGGAAATAAATGTGTTTTTCAGTTATATAAGATTTATTGCCAAGTATTTGTTACAACAAATAAATAACCAAATACAAATTTCCTAATGTTTTCTGCTATCCAATATATATACTTAATATCATTAAACTATTACTTTACCCATTAAGCACTTTAAAAACCACGTCAAAAGCTGCAACAAAGTGCTGTACTTGTAAAATCTAAAACTAAATGTTGAAAAACTAAAACAAAAACAAAAAAAAACAATCAGTTTGTCCCATCAAAGTAGTAAATTTCTCACCAGTCAGACTGGATGAATATGCCAGGTTTGGTTTAAAGCCAGTCTGTGT
The DNA here is from genome assembly GCA_032275365.1 of Anablepsoides cearensis. Taxonomy (NCBI): domain Eukaryota; kingdom Metazoa; phylum Chordata; class Actinopteri; order Cyprinodontiformes; family Rivulidae; genus Anablepsoides; species Anablepsoides cearensis. Next base: position 10,017,166 of record JAUBOC010000019.1, on the reverse strand, counting down.
ATGAATGCTTCCAGCCTGCTTACTGTTAGCTCACCTGGTGTTTGTTGAAAAAACAATATCTCCACTGGTATCAGTTTTACACAGGTGTTGTAGCCCCGAGTAATTCTACGAGTAATTGGATTCCAGTAAAAATGATTCATTTAAACAATATTCTAAAAAAAATCATTGTGATGGGAAAGCAAATCATGGACAAGTAGATGCAGGCTGTTAAAATGTTGAAATAAGAACACCAGACTTTATTTATTCATGTATGGGAATAAATGCAGTTGTCAGATGCCAAAAGTCAACAAGGTCTTTACTTATTGCAAGTATTGTTTGATATATTTACTTGGTATGTTTTACCACACAGTTGTATAAATGTGTTCAACATTTCATTCTTTGTTTCTTTTTTGTTTTTCCACATCATTTAATTTCTATATTTTCTTCAACCAGACTCCTTTCATTTAAAATTGCCATAATATCAACAAAAATATTTAGCTACAAAGAGCTGCACATGCTTCAGAAATGAATGTGTGTGGGTGTGGGTGTGAGGCTGGTTGCCAGGTGTGTGTGTGGGCGGCCACCAAAATTAGTACATCATATACAAAAACAAAGAAATAAATTAAATGTTCTTCCTGACAAGCTCTCAGACAAACCTAATTATAACTGGAAGTAGTGGCAGAGTGGAATTCAGCTGAACCGGACCTGTGCCCTGATCAGGAGCGCAACGGGTGGTTTGTTTTGGCACGCCTCGATGTCTACACTGTCAGGTTCCCACACCTGTTTATACGACTATCGATGAACAAAATCTATGATGAAATGCTCAGTGATGCCACCAGTTGGTACTGTTTCAGGTCATACTCTGCTTTTAAATATGTTAAGCAGAAACCTGTGCTTTTTTTAAATTTCACAACAAACCACGACTAGTGTTTGTTTAAGAAATGAGACATCACAGTCTTATGTAGATCAACAGAAGAAATATATACTTCCTGTTAGACATTTTTTCTTGAAACCTCTTTAATCCTACCTGTCGGACTGATGCGTTATTCTTGTCATGTCTATAAGGAAGTTTATTTTATTTTCCATTTCTTTTTTCTCTCTGGTGGCTCATCCTAGAGTATGAGGAGGTGTTTGCTTTGGAAACAAAGTTCCCGTGTCAATAATGAAGTGTCGCAGGCCTTCACCGTGCTCTTCAACAAACTACAGCAGGCAGCGTGGGAAGTTTGCTGCACTTTCTGACCCCACGCACCACCGCATCACATTGTCCTTCATCACGTGAGAAAGGAATGCTCCTCATCTTTTGTTTTAGCATCCATGGCACTTCTGGAGTTAAGAGCGCAGTATAGAATGATCACTAGCCTGGCATCCTGCCTCCCCATTCTCCTCCGAGGTTATTCTCAAACGGGATTTGTGGGAAGCTCTTACTTCTGCATCTTTTAAATCACTTCAAGCGCTACTGAAGCTTTTTTTTTTTTTTCACCCAAAGCGGGCACCAATCTAATGGCATAATTTGGACCTGCACACATCCAGAGAATTACCACCCCCCCACCTTTTTTTCCTGTGCTTAAAGTTTTTTTTTTTTTTTTTTTTTTTTTTTGAACGAGGGAAAACAAAAGGCTGGCCCAGTGAAGCACATCTCAGCTCGCTGGCTGAAAAGAGGGGCCCCTTTCATGGCTGTTTATGAGCTCCCCTCTTCAAAAACACACATACAAATCACATCCAGTTCTCCCAGTGGTACAAGGATGATGGTGGGGAGGGGAAGGGGCTGAACGTCTCTGGGTGCCTCTCTTCTCTTTTCTGTGCCAGTTGGTTGATGTTCTAATGTGCCACCCAAACATATTTTAACTATCAGCTTGCTTACACCAAAAAATCTGTTCTTTTCTGGTGAAAACATTTGAAAAATGTTTTGTATCACAAACATTAAACAGAAAAACTAATTGTTTCAAAATGAAAGATACAGTTTACAACTTGAAGAATCTATCAACTTTTCCCAAAGCTGCATCTAATGTCAACTGGAACAGTAAATTATTTTAGTTTAGAGTTGGAAAAGGCACTGGCAGTTTTTTTTACTTTATTTTACATTTTGTTTTTGTTTTTTTGATTGTCACTGTAAAATATAATATTGCAAATAATTGTGAATGTTTGTTTATGTCAAACCATGGTTAAAAATGCTAGAAGTACAATTTAAAACAAAACAAACAGCTCTTTTTGTTAACTGATTTGAACTTTACTGATATTCTGTTTATCACTGTGTTGCATCAGTTTAAAGTAAATATAGCTCAACAGTTTTTTGTTAATCTTTAAATGATTTCACATGCAGCCATGCTGTTGCAAATTGTGGGTTGTTTTCTTTAATGTGGTCGAATAAAATAAAGACTGCTTTGTTTAAAAAGGCTGAATATGTTCTTACTAAATGTGAACTCATCTTTCAGCCTAAAACACTGGCTTTGTTAAAATAGGTTACTAATACAAACTAATGCATTTCTATAACATGTCTATATAACAGGTGCTAGTTTTTAATCTGAGTGATGATAACTATTTATCTATGGCTCCTCAGATTTTAGGCCTCATGCAGAGAGCAGTAATGCTTTCCATGCATAACTTTTCTTCAATATTCAGATTTAAATCTTAGTCTAAATATAAAGACTGCCATGTTAACAGCTTTTAATGCTATTTGGAGTAAGTTTTAATAGAATGCACATTATTTCCAAATTTACAGTAATTTATGTTAAGCCACATGTATCAAATTCAAGACAAAGTCAAAAGCACACACCATTTTTAATCACTTAATACAAAAATATTTTTTTAATATAAATGATAAACCTTAAATATATAATTTCATGCAACAAAATAAGCAAACTTAAAAAGTGAAGGATATATCGTTATCTATGGCCACAAACCATCTAGTGACCAAAAAAACAATATTGCAGTTACAGATGGTCAAGATGAGTTTTCTTTATAAGTAGCTGGACTAGAGATAGGGGGACAAGTTCAGTTATCTGGGAGAGACTCAGAGTAGAGCCGCTGCTCCTCCACATTGAGAGGAGCCAGTTGAGGTGGTTCAGGCATCTGGAAAGGATGCCTTCTCTACGGAGGAGCTTTAGACATGTCTAAGAAGACTACCCTGGAGAGACTATGTTACTCGACTGACCTGGAATCATCCCAAAACAGCTAGAAGCCGGGACTGTGAATAAGTAGAAATGAATGAATGGATGGATGGATGATAATATTTGTTCTGCCCTGAGCTGTAGGCTTTAAATAACTGTGGTCCCCTGAGCAATTTAGTTGAATAGCCCGTACTGTTGTCTCAAAATAAGCTGATCTAAAGCCAGCCTTGACCATAAACTACATCTCCCATAATGCATGTCGACAATGCATGGGAACTCCCTGATGGAAAGTGGGAGAGTTCAGAATTCAAGACTTACCTCAACTCAGCATTGAGAAAAACACTCTTACTTTTACTTTTAATAGTATTTCTGTATTATTTATTTCACAGTTAGTCGTACAGAAGAGGTGAAGTGTTTACAAGAGGACGTCTTAAAACACTGTTTCTATGCAGGAAACACCACATGGAGCAGTTATTGTTTGTTAGCGGTGTTCAGCCATAGCAGTGAGACGTTTTGTGTTTAGTTTTACACAAAACAAAGTTAAACACAAAACATCAAAGTTTATTACAACTGGCCATTTGAGGGCCACTCTAATGCTCATGTGGCCCTCGGTGTAAATGACTTTGATATCCCTGCTCTGATGCCTTTACTTTCAAAGTTTCCTAATTAACTTAAATACCAGATTTATTTATGGTTTTTGCATCTATTTTTTGCTTCTTTTTTTTTTATAGGGTTGACTTTGTCCAAAATGCAATATCTGCAGAGAAGAAGAAAACAAACCTGAGAGGTGAAGGAGGAAACCTGAGGGGTGCTTTCTGTTTCAAACAATATGGATATTATTAAAGTGCATTGATGAGAGCAAATTTCACATTTACCACAGAGGTCATAATGTTGGTGAGTCAGGACTCTGCCTCTGCAACATGTACACTGAAATTTGCTGGAACATGTGGCTCATATATTAGATTCGGAAAATTGTTTGATTTTACAATAAAAGAACAATTGTTGGAGTATAGTTGTGCATGGCTACAGTTTCAAGTCCATGCAGAGATTTCCACTAAAACAGTATCTGTTTTTAATGCAGTGTCATATGAAGGGTTGAAGTTCATTTCTGTGGATTCTCTGAAACACTTAATGATATTTTGTACCGTAACAAAACCCAGAAATCCGTAGCAATTTTACAAATATTGTTCTTTAATGCTTTGTTTGTCCACATGACTCAGCCTTTCTGGCGTGCTCCAACGCTGACCTGTTGCATATTAGCCTAATTAGTTGTGGGATTTTCTACCAGATGTTTTCTTTTCTCTAATTTGGATTGCACAATGTTTTCTGTCATTCTTTTCATTTGATGTTGCTCTTTTTTGACCTTTTTTAAATGTTCATAACGTAAACATTTGATATATTCTTCTGGCACTTTTTTTATTAGGAGTAAATTGTTCATTAATAATACATAATATAGAAAACAAGTATACGTGGAGTATCAGAAAATCTGGAACTCCCTAAATTTTAGTGGAAATTTATGTTTAGCATTTTTTTTAAATGGTGACTGCAACCATCTTTGAATTATGATCTTCTGTTATTTATGTACTACTTTTGCATCTGTTCTTACAATTAACCAAATCTTTTAGGTCTATAAATGTCAAACTAGAAATACAATATATAACAGTACATAAGTATTTGACTGTATGGTTTTGCACATGTGCAAAAGATGCATGTTCTTATTTATTTGAATCAGCAATAATGGCCCAAGAGCTGACCTTCATTTAATTGATTACAAACCACCTTAAGATGGAGCTTTTCTTGCAACTCGCTTTCCTGTCCAGTGTTGCATCTTGTTCAACAGGTTTGATGGACAGCAGGAATGCAGGCTGAATGATCTGTTTTGCTGTGGCAGCCCATTCTCTGGACGTTCTCGAGCAAACAGAGTGGTGCCATGTCCTATTTTTTAATGGGTTTGACACGTCACTGTTCAAACTCTCAACTAGGCAGGTCCCCAGGAATATGTGAAAGAGAGCAAACAGTGCTCTAATACTTCACCAATCTGACCTTCTTCTAACTGGATGTACACAAACAGACAAACACACCTCTTACCCAGGAAGTTCAAAAGGGTGTGAGAAATGATAACGAAGAATTTGTGTTGCAGCCAAATAAAATAAAGCAGAAAAAAGCAGCTTAAGCTTTTCCTTTAAGTGCTTGAGACATGAGCATGGCTTAGCTGAATTTGTTTTAGCATCTTAAAATATCCAAAATGTGAATATTGTTTTTATTATTCTCTTTAATGAAGGATTTTCCATTGCCCTAATGCGAAGCAAAACCATTGTGTTTTAAAGCACCACAGCTCTCATAAACATGAGGGGGTGGGTGCTGTATGTCATGTTCGAGCAGCATATGAGTGCAGTGGGTTGGCTTGTGTATGCCGACCCAATTAAGTGCTACTTTAATGCATGTGGGGGCAAACGCTCAGGGGAGAAAAAAAAGATGGTGGTAAAACTGTGGGAAAATCTGAAAGCTCATAATGTGCTTGATTTTCACTGAAATGTAAAGAAAGTGTACAATGACTATTTTTTATAAGTGACATGGAAAAACATGGAGGGATCACAAAGTGCTCCCCGGCTGCGTGCACACTGCTGTGCGACTCGGGCTGATTTAGTTTATGTAAGTACGTGTGAAAGCACTGAGGTGTGTATGTGTCTGGGCCTGTGTGTCACCACAATTCAGCCAAGCGTCCCGCCATGTTGTTTTTTTTTTTCTTTTTCCTTTCTGAAAAGAACCAAACAACATCTACTGCTTTATACATCCCTCACTTTCTGTCTTTCCTTTCCCTCTTTTCCTTTAAATCTGTGATATACGGTGCATACCTTTGCAGTTGTGTAACATGATTTGAAGCAAAAAAAAAAAAGAAGTGAGACAGAATGACATGTAAATAAAAGGGAGATTGAGGGGAAAATGGTTCATCTTGTAGAGCTTCGTGTCCTACGGTGTGCTCATATTTCTCAGCCCATTTCACAGCAGTGGGTAGCTGGCTTATCGTCAGCCTCCTCAGCTTTTTTTTTTTTCCCCCTCTCTCTGTCACGCGTGGCCTGCCCTAATCTCTCCTGTGTACTATAAACCACACCTAATAACCCTGCGCACGATTAAAGCAAACATTTTAATAACAGCCTGCCTCATTATCAGCTCACATTGAGGAAAATGAGTGGTTTAGCCTGAGCTTACGTGGAGCCCAGAGAACAAGAAATCCTGCTTTATAGAGAGACTGAGGGAGGATAAAAACAACTTATTTAGTCTTTTTTTTTCTTCAAAATATGATTTAAAAAATAATAATTTGTAGAAAAGTTGTGGCAGATTTCTGTTAGAGGATATGTTTTTGCAGTTTTTGTAAAGTAGCAAAAAAAAGTGAGCTGCAAGACTGAATGTAGCACGTTGCTCTAGAGGGTGCTGTTTGCTGAGAAAATCTGCTTTCCTCAACTTTGCCTTCAGCCCTCTCTAGATTGACTTTTCTTTTCTGTCGTTTATTTATTTTTTTCTGAAAATGAATTTCAAATTCAGAAGTCTTATTTTTATAATTAAAACCTTGTCTGGTTGCTGTTATGTAGGATTTTCACATCAGGCACCCCAAGACAAACATCAGACAAATGAAAATTAGAAGGTCAAGGCTTTCGCTTCTGAAAATGCATGTGTGGTTTTGCGCTGCAGGGCTTCTTCGACATGTCATTAGCCGTCCTAATCCCCCCCGTGTGTCATCCTCACCTGTGTGTCCACAGCAGAAACATACAGAAGCGAACAGATGTTTACACGGCTTTCACGCAGCCAACAAGAGCAGATGATGAGCCGTCAGTCAGACATCAGCTGGCACAACGTACACAAAGAAGAATGTGTCCACGGCGATGGTTCCACCTGTGCTGTCTGTGATTTCCTGTGGTGTGTAATCCCTAACATCGCCCGTGTTTATGCCTGTGTTTTAGTTACAGGCTCGACGCTCGGATGCTTTGGAGCTTAACCAGCATCTTTGTTTCACTTGCTCCTCAGAATGGCCCAGGGGCATCCTCTCTGTTTCGCCACACACAGGCTCTTCCCTAACGTGCATGAATGTAGTCAGCTCTCATAATATAGTCTTATACATGTGTAGTCGTATGCATTAAAATGAAATGAAATGGCTTTTTTTTATTGTTCGCATCAGGAGGGGAAATGCAATGTTTTTTGTTGTCTGAGTGCACCTGTAGCATAAGCATTTAAAATATCCCATGAATCATTGGGCAGATTTTTGACAGAGCATTCAAAAGTCTTAATATTTTGCACTCAACCCAATTCATGACAGATATCACAACTACTAGATTCTAGTCAACACATTAATGGCATTAATTTGAGCTAAATTTGGTGTAGTAGCAGCTGAGATTTAGCCTGGTAAAAACCAGCCCCTTGTTCTTTGCTTTGTGTCACACAGAGGGTCTGGATCCTCAGTTATTGAGAAGTGATTGCGTGCTGGAGGTGTGAAGTTTAAAACGATTGGATCTGATTTACCCAATCGCGTGAAGGAGGCTAAGCTAAGAAGCTAACTGAAAAATTGCGGTTCTCTGCTGAGAGGAGAGAAGTACCGAGCCTAACGACATGGCTGCAGGCTTTGTGAGACAACTCTAACTTAATTTGAAACCTTGTCAGCATGGATTAACATCATTCACTTCCTCCACTGCCATCGCTAAACAAGCAGACTAAAACTGTGCAGAAAATCGGCATTCAAAACTCCTCGTTCTATTAGTTGGCCCAGTTAAAATTCTACCGAAGAAGTCCTTGTCTATGGGAGAAATCCCAGTTGGAGCAGTGAAGGGAAACTAGAACTGAGTGGAACTGCGTAGGAAGGCAAGAGCCAGGCTAGCTGAGATCCTCAACAAGAGCCTTTCCAGATAGGACCTTTTTTTATTTGTCTACCTGTATTACTTAGGTGCATCAGGACACAACAGGTAATTGCATCTTGTATGCTAGCACATTATCATACAAAGTTTGATAAAAACACCTATAATCCATTTTTTTTTTACTTTAAAATCTTAGAATAAAACTCTGGCATGTAAGGCAGAGGATGACATGCATTCCATAGGCCCCTGTCACATTATAATGTTTTAGACAACTTAATGTGTATAAACATTTTGTTATGAACGAATTACCCATACACAAATTGCACATGCAACCTGTCCAGGATGCACCCCGCCCATTGCACAGTGACTTCTGAATATGGGCACCAGTGACCCCTGTGACCCTGAAACTAAGAAGCGAGTATTTATGATGGATGGATGGATGGATGGATGGATGGATGGATGGATGGATGGATGAATGAATGAATGAATATATGGATAAATTACTCATGTACTTTATATTTTCAATTTAATCCCATTGTATGTATATGTACAAAAGAGGCTTCCAGTAGGGGTGTAACGATACATTGATCTATATCGATATATCGATTTGAATGGCTCGTGATTCAGCTATATCGTGGCAAAATGAAAATCGTGATCTATATCGTCATCATAGTCTGGATGACAATAGATATCAATCTAACACAGTCATTGTGTTAGATGGACATATGATATCGCATTATATCGATCGCAGACATGTGAATTGAATTGAATCGAAATCGTATCGTGACAGACTTTATGATATCGAGAAATATCGAATCGTCATCTGAACATATCGATGTAATATGGTATCGTGATAAAGCTGGTGATTTACACCCCTACCTTCCAGTAGATTTTTTTATTATATTTCCAATGAAGACATTTTCTGTGTTTTACAAATTTTTCATAAGTTGTGTAAAACGTTATAGTATGGACTTTTTAATGACTTAATTTTCAACTGAGTAGCAGTATTTTTATTTGAGCATGTTATTTTAGTACTTTTTCCACATTTGTTCATTTCTTCTCAGTATCAAATAGTCTGAAACTCTGGATTATAAAGCAAAGCGTATTAAGCATTCCTTAAAGAAATGTGTGCTCTGTAGTCCTTTTATGTGTTTGAACAGCTAAAAAACAACAAAAAAAAAGTTTTTCTTTAAGTCTGTTATGTAAAGATGTAATCAACATCTAAATTCAGAAAGCAGAAAGCCTTTTTTTCCCTCCCTCACTGGACTCAGGTTTCCTTGATCATTTACAGGAAACCTGAAGTTGTGACTGTTTCCTTATGTACAAATTATTTGAGGAGGTCTTTTCTTTTTGGTTGTTGTTGTTTTATATGGTTAATGTTTCGTCATGAGTGACGCCGGCTGAGGTCATAAGTGTGGAGAACTGTTCAATGCCAGCTACTGAACTCATTTTTCTTTTTTTTTTTACAAAATTTAGCTACAAAGCTAAATTTAGAGTTCAGCCGCTGCCAAAGAGTTTGTTCCAACCTCTGTCAGTGACACACCTTTCGAGAAGTGACTCCTAACATCTGCTATTTTTATCATAATCCCCCCCTTTTCTCCTTTATTTTTTGCTCCTTTCACCTCTGTCTTTTCCTGACAGACCCATGATAGATGTTCTGTTTTTCGTCTTTTTTGAAAATGTGTTGGGCGGATTATAATTGAGAGGATCCTAATTCCCATTAAAGGAAGGACATGCCTTGGCGGTGTTCCTGAAAGCGCTCTGCTCTGACGTGGGTAGAAGTGAGGAACCAGTGAAAGGTCCTGAGTGCTAACACACCCTTTGCACAGCGCTGCCCAGTGTATGGTTTGCTGGAATGGTGGCATTTTAAGGCTCCAAAGTTAGCCTGCCAATTGGACAACAACATTCGGTTTGCCATTCTGAGGAGTAGCCGTGACAGTTCATAAAGCTACAAATAAAATCTCCTGCTGACTAACACGCATTATATAAAATTTGGCTCGGTGTAAGAAAAATATTGAAGCCTTATGTTTTTTTTTTTTTTTACTCTTCTGTATGATGTTATCCTCTCTTTTTTATTTGTCACAGATATTGTCATGGATGGCACCCTGTTTTGCTTTTAAGTGGTGTAATTTTGGAAACCAGTTTTGCACGCTTTAAACAATTTTCCTCACAAATCACCCAGAGATCAATAAAGTATTTTTAAATCTGCTCCTTAAAAAAGTAATCTAATCTGAGCAAAGTTATTTTCACATGATTGTGATACTCTAATGTGTGATCTGAACTTTGTCTCATATTTCTTTTCTTTTCTTTTTCTTTACTTTCTGAAGGAATCCACAATCTTGGAATGAGATGTCATCTCTTAATCGCCTCCCAGGGATTTTCTGGTAAGTTTATGTGTTTCTAAACACTGCTAATCATCTCCGTGTGCTTGTGGTGTTTCACAATTAAAGCTGTCTCCTGTAAACTTTCCTTGTGCCAAATGTATTGAGATGTTTTGGGTGTTATAAGGTTTTTCTACAAGTTTTGTTTTTAGTCAGTAGTTCTTTTTTTGTATTTTCTCTGCAGGTTTTGTGGCTCACCCAGATGTGCAGAATGTTCTGCAACACAGTGGATTTACGCCAGAAACGTATACTGTTACTGCGGTTCGAGCTTATAAAGCTGACGCAACTCGTACTTTTTACTGCTGGCACAACTGGTAGCCAAATGCTGTTAACTATTTAACTTAACACGGGGAACTTGGACAAGATTTATTGGTTGGTGTTTGTTGTGGTGCCCTTAAAACACATTTCTTATCCTCAAAATGGCATCTTTACACAAATCTTGTGATTACTCTTCTTTTCAAGGCCATCAGCTCTGTGCTACAGCCCACAGTAGTCTGTTTGCTTAGCGACTCTCCCAGCTCTTTTCACCCACCCCCACTGGTAGCCTCTGTTCTGTTCTGGTTCTCCCTCGACCAACCAGCTTGTCATTGTGTCACCCCAGGGTGATGCCACTCTCTCAGCCCCCTTGAGAACCTTTTGCCTCCGCAGCACTCTATGTTTGCCCAATCATTCGAGATCCGGATACGGGGATGAATTGTTAACTACAGCAGGTCAGCCAGCGCGCCCCCCCACACCAGCTCCTCACAACCCCCCCAGTCCGCCCGCCCCCTTCTGCTTTCCTCCGACCTGTTGTTGACACATCCCCATGGAAATCGAGCAGGAATTTTTTTTTTTTTTTTTTTTGCCAGCCAGCTCCACCGCCACTCTTTTTCCACCAAAACTTCCTCTTCTCTTCATCTTCTCTGCTTCTGAGTGTCCAATCAAAAGGCAGCCGAGGGGGAGTCACATGCAGGAAGTGTTTATGATGCTTCCCTCTGAGCCGAGCCGAGCCGCCTGAGGGGCTTTGATGGAAAACTTGGCCTTGCAAGAAGTGCATGTTCTAAAAAGAGAATCCAGTGACTATTGATTTTTTTTTTTTGACGTTGAGTCTTGTAGCTAATTTTTAAACGCTCTTTACAGCAAAGCAGTGTTTTTTAAGAAGCTGGATTGCATTTTTATTATGAAAGACATTACAAGCAAATTTACAGAAACTGTACTTTATTACTGTTTAAACTTATTGACAAGTTTAAATGTAGTCATGTGTAACTGTGTGTGTTTGTGTGTGTGTGTGTGCGCACAACCCAGGTCTTATTTGCTCAGGGCAGGTGAGTGTTTGCCTACCTGTCTCCGTTTATGAGATCAGTGTTTGCTCAAGGAATGCACCACGTCCGATTTGTCACTGACTGTTATTGTTCAGCTCATCCGGCTGGTGCCTCAAGGTTTAGCTGTGTTGTGAGAAATTTTTTGCTTATTTTATTCCTTTTTTTTGTTCTCCTCAGCTCTGTGTGTACATGCACAAAAAAGTAACATATAGCAAATACTCATTGTGACAGACATCCAAATACATCATAAAAAAAGCTTTCTTTAAACGTCATCAGTTTTAGGGAAATTACTCCCCTTCCCCTTCATTTGAAACAACAAATCTTATTAATAGTGAGCTATAAATGATGCACATTGAAGTAAGAAGAATAAAGGTTTTCGTAGAAACTGATTTCCAAAAAGGCTCATCTTGCAGAAGCAGATGAACTTGTTTCTTTTTTTTTTTTTTACTTTTAAGGAAGTTTCAGTCATTCAGTTCTGCTTGTTGCACTTCAGAGCTTTTACATGCAGTTTTTTTTTTTTGCAATATTTGCGACATTCAATACATGCATCTGTAATTGTGAGGTTTCTCTCATTTTTAGATATTAGTAAAAATTCATTTTAGTCAACAAGCGTGTTTGGATTTGCTCGCGTGTGTTTGCAAGGCTGTTGCCTTGTGCCACCATCTGGGTGGTCCTCATGGCTGGTTTGATCGTAATCACCCTGTCTCATAAATCAGTGTCCGAGCTTTGGCCAGGAGCTGATTCTGTGTGTCTGACTGGAGCGAGGGGGCTTGAGGCATTAAGCCGAGACCCCAGCCACTGCCCTGCTTGGGCCTGGCCACACTTCAGCTCTCCACACCAACTTTAAAATAACTTGTCATGCATGACTGCCTTTGGGAAATGGCCTCAGCTCCGAGTTCACTCCAGCCACTGACAATACAAGACAAGAAGAAACGGAGGAGAAATGTCTTAAACAGAAGTTATAGTTTCACATGGCTCCTGAACTTTTAGTACACAATTATGCAAATATGTTGGCTAATAACACCAATGTTTGTTCCGACTAGAAGCAAAGTGACTTTGATAGCCTGCTATAAAGCTGCTTTTAGTTCAACCGTTCCCACTGAATCCAAAGTATAAAGATTAAAGTCATGTCTTTGTCTTTGTAGGGCCTCTACCTCTCTGTGCATGAAGAGCAAGGATGAAGGCCCATTCCAGCCGTCTGGCTTGTCTACAGCTCTCCGCTAAGCTTTTATCTCAGCGTCTGGTTGCGTCTCCGTCTGGACCCGACTGACTCCCAGCAAGTGCACAATCCCGAGACCTGTGGCATAAATAAAGATAATGCTGTTTGGAATAATAACAGTCAATTCCACCCAAGAGACACAAGCGTGGCGGAATACAAAAGAAAGCAAGATGAAAGGCTGAAAGGTGGGTCCTTGCACCTCTCTGGCTCTCATGCGGGAACTGATGGAACCTATATCAACATGTACACATTCAAACAGTGCTGAGTGGGTCCATATTCCAATTTTGACCCTCAGGGCCGTGATGCGGACACGCAATTTGTTCTTTTGTTTGCCAAGATCACAGAGGGAGACTAGTGACTTTCTTTTCCTTTTAGTTTTATATATTTTTTTCTTTCCTGTTTCACTTCATTTCATTCTGTTGCTTTCTGAGAGTGCAATTCAGTGTCATGAGCAGGTGGTCTTTTATCGCTCTTTTTTTTTATATATATATCCGACAGTGTTTTTGGTTCCCACCTCTGGCGTGTGGGGCTTTCAGTTGGAGTCAGTCATGTAGGCCAGGATTAGGAGGGTGGAAGAGGAGGAGGTCCAGTCAGAATCTCGGTAGTAGCAACCTGAATGCCCTGCAGTCAGAATCACGCAGAGTGCTGCTTGAAAGAGTTATTCTGTTGCTTAAGCTCTCAGCCGCACCCCAGATGGCTTTTATGCTAGCCAGGGACTTGCTTGGGGTTAAAGAAGCAAAGGCCTTCAGGCCTCTTAAGTCTCTGGACTCCAGCAGGTAAAGTTCTATAATGAAGACAGACTGAAAAAGCAAAACGCAGCCATCGCTGCACCTTTTTTGTCTTTGAATCTGAACAGCGGACCAAAAAAAACCTCCGAACGTCCTCACAATTTGAGCTGAGAGCTACCGAAGCTTTTTATCTGACGTCACATCGGACATCAAACAAGGGATTTAGGGGGTGGGGACGAGCTTCTACGTTCCCAGTGAGAGTTATTTATCAGTGAGAAAAATTACATCCTCCTTTCACTGCTTCATCTTTGATCTGAAATTGTTTTATTACAGGGTGCAAATTAAGCAACCTTGTTACTTCTTAAGGGATTTTATGACTCATTATGTTATCTGTCTAACATTCCTTTGAAGCAACTCCATGGTGACACTCAAACAAACAAGCAAAGCTTTGTCAAAAACACTAAACAGGTGTGCTCCTCTGCTGTTTTTCACACAGAAAAAAACAAAACAAAACAATATCCTGTAACACCTGTGCTACTGAAAACATTTAGTTATACAAGGTATTAAGAATTCTGACTAGATATTTATCAGGCTGGCAAGAAAACTTGTCAGTTCAATCAAAATGCTGAAGCAAAATTGTGAATCCTGATTAATTAGGTGTAACGTCTTCACTTCTGACAGTGTGTCATGCTAAATTCAGTCACCATGCTGTTTTTTTTTCCAGTTTTAACAACAAAATTTGAGTTAAAGGATTGCTTCAAATACTAAAAGTAGGTTTAGTGGATATACTGTGATCAATAATATGTTACCTGTTGCAGATGGTTTTTAATTGACCTCGGTTTGGAGAGATATTTTGATTCTGCTCAGACTGATGAGCTAACAGCTGGCCTGTGCAAAGCCAAGAACAAAGTGAAATGTTGTCGTTTTGAAACAACTTCAGTCTCAACATTTTTATAACGAATCATGCAAAAAAAGTAAACCATTACAATCTTCACTAATTTTGCTTTACATAAAATAAAATCTGATTATTTGCAAGCACACATGACATAGGGAGAAAGCCAGGAATCTTTGGTAACAAATTTGTTTTAAGAAGAGAACAACTCACTTTGGCCTTCTTCTCACTCAGAATCAGAATTAAACTTCATCATTTCCTGTTCATTTTGTGAATCATGACATTTAAGGCGTAACATCCTTATAGGAGTGTGATGGCCTCTGAATCAAATGTGCTCCTTAACTTTGTTGTATTTTATTTGCTCAGTTTTGCTTTACTTTAGCTCCTTATTTAAAATATAATACAATAATATAATAATAATATAATAATAAATGAAACTACTTGTCTGTTGCGAGACATAATTAGAGCTACTGATTGTTACCTTATATAATAGGGCTTAGGGAAAAGCAGTGTCAGAGTGAATGATATAGGGGCAACAACATGGTCAGAGTATCAGGCTGTGGTTTTGGTGGTCTGACCTGTAAATCAAACTTGGAGATGTGATTTGGTTTGACTGCTCTGTTAGTCATTTTCTGTTTGTCCCTCAAGTGTTTATCATGGAGGTTTCACATATGGCCACTTCTCCTCGCGCTGATAAACAGCGAGGATTGGATCCAGACCCTGCTGGGTTCGAGCTGGAGCCCTTGGGCTCATAACCACACAGACTGAGAATGTTAGTCATTTGTTTATTATTGCCAATATTTGCCTGATCCTAATCCTTTACAGGATTAGCTGGATTAGATGTTTTCCTCATTCTACCTTTTTCCACTGTTGCAGAATTTTACATAAGATTTGTAACGTTTTTTGATTGTGTGTTCAAACAGCACGTGTATGCTTTCAGCCTTGTGCATCAGTTTGAGTGGGTTATTTCTAATGTGTATCCTGAAGGATATTTGTCGTCAGGGTAGTTTGACAGATGTACTCACTAAGTACATCCCATTTAATGCTGTGATTGGGGTCAAGAGGAAAACTTACAGTGACTAATATTTTTTTATTTTATGCCAGGTCATTTTGAGTTGTGGTTGAGCTTGAGGCTGAAGGAGTGTTTAGATCTCACAAATCACCGCTCCCAATGTGTTTTTTCGGCCATTTATTTATTTATTTTTTCAAACGGAAACACTCTGAAAGCCCTGTAGGAACCAATTAATCAAAGAGGCTGAATGTCAGCGTGGCGTCACTGGATTTGGAAACTCCTGATGTCATGAAGGAGGAGAAAGTGGTTCGAGTGGAACTTGTGCGTTTGTTTCATGTGCCGTTTAGCTAACTGGCCGAGAGTCACCTGGATCAGAGATCGAATGGCGTTTGCCAAGTGGAGTGAACCCGTTCAGTGTGACCTTTTTAGAGCTGATTCTAATCACCACATACTTCTGTTTCCAGTTTCGAAACACAACCGAGCACGTGCTCATTAACATGCCGCACTCGTTTAGCCACACGCTGTATTTGTGGGTGAGAAAGACTGACGAATCTGCACCCTGCACTTAATTCCTGCCTCCCAAGTCCTCCCTCAAACATAGACAGAAGCACATGCAGCAGTACAGCACTGAAAGACTGGTAATTATCTACATTTATGTGAGGTCAAAGGTTAAGAGTGAGAGCTCCTAAATTTTCTGAATACTCAAAATGAACATTTTATGTCTTTAATTGTGTGGAATACAGTCAGCATTAAAGATTTGAGTAAGCAGTTCTAAACAGAAGTACGATGCAAATACTAAGGTTGTGTATAAAGGCTGCCTAAAAATGACAAAATTAGATCATTTGGGATAATTTTGATCTTTTGGGATAATGATAATCTCATTTCAGCTTTTTTAGCTGTCACAAATTACACCTTTTTTGTACTTTATTCGTTTTTTTCTCTAATGTGAGCTTGTTTTACCATCCTTTTACCATCAGTCTAAATCCAACTTGCCTCTACTATTTTACATTTCTGTTCTGTTTTGACACATTTCTGCTATTTTTTTCTACTGATTTTTCACTTGTTTCTTTCAGCAAACATCAGCTGTTAAAACTGAACTCATGTTAACAGTTTGGCTATTAAACGTTTTCATCTTCTTCAGCAGCTCTCTGCAAAACAGCTTTCAACAATAAGCTTTCACACTTCATTTTCGCAGGAAACGCAAATTCTCTAGTTAAAGTTGAGTTCGGTAACTTCTCAAATACTTTATATCCCAAACCACTCTGCAGTGGATGCTGATGTTGGGTGTGACTGCCAGAATGAATGTACAATCTTCCCCTCTTCATTCTTCCTGCCCCATAACCCCCCCTGCACAGAAAATCTTTTTTACTTGCTGCACATGTAAGGTCTCCAGTCAATTCAGACACAGCTGAACTTCATGTGGTCTTGGTTAATTGGCTTTTTTTTTCCTTTTTGGTAAGTGCAGATATGCTTCATTATGCATATCTTCCTTATAATTTCTTGCACCGTTTGCCTTTAGAAAGTGACTTTTAATTGGCTCCACGGTCACAGTCTCCTGCTTTAACTGTCCCCTGTGGTACTTGAATGTGGCCAGTTTGACCTGGAGGCCTCTGGGGTAAAAGTCAACTATTTGTATTTTTTTTTTGTGCAACCTTTGTTTTTCTTTTCCTTCCACATTTTTAAATGCACATGAGCGTTTTAAAAGTAATCTCTTTTTATACTGCAATATTTGGGCTTTGAAATCAGAATCCATTTATTTCAACACATTTCCATTACTTTAAAATAATCTGTTTGATTAATCAGGGTTGGTCACTTACCAACGCTCCTGCCTTGTCAGATTCAAGGAAAGTCCTCCAACCTGAGCTTTAGCGAAGTGGTCTATCTAATAAATTCAGCCATGCTGGCTAACTACACAAAAGCCACTTCCAGCTCGGCTGCATCAGCACTGCTCAAAGACCTGAGAGTACTGTGATCCCACCATGGGGTGTATAGCTGTGGCTCCGGCTGTGCTACACTTTAATCCCCATCTCTTTTAACCACAATGGGAAACATGTGCTCTCTCTGTGTAGGGTGCAGGCCCACCATGGACGAAGCTGTTTATGTTTGCTCTAAAACTAACATTTCACAACTCTTGTGACCGCTCCTGGACTTTACCACTAGTTGATTGAAATATTAATTATGTGATGTTTTTATTTGTAGCAAGTTTACACGTAATACATCTAAAAATTGCAATAAGACTGATGTCGCTGTCAGTTTTTTGTATATATTTTACAGTATATTGAACAATGGCACATGGAAGCATAAACTGTGGCTTTGTACAAATAGGTGCTTCATAAAGTTTTAATATATTCTTAGTATAAATGTGTGATGGCATACATTTTTACTGTAGATGTAAGATACAGTAAAGGAGCATATTTCTTAGGAAAGTTCTGTCCCAGTTTCAATGTAGCCTGAAAAGAGATGGATTAAAAAATAAAAACAGCAGTTTTATGCTCTCACATGTGGCTACTTGTTTAGATTTTACACTGCTGCATCTGTCTGTTACAAGAAATAAACCTTGGACTTAAAGGCCAAATCCACTAGTTTGGCCAATTTAGCTGTTCTGAGTATAAATGGTTTAATGTGGCTTTGGGGTTGGCTGATGGATGCACAGTTTCCACCACTGACAAACAGGCACATGTCAGCATTTTGTAGCCATTATGGCTTTGCATCTCAGACACGGGCTGGACGTCACTATTTATGTGAAAGAGCATAAAGTACATGATGAATTGTCAATGCATATGCAAGAGAAAACATTTCTACCTCATACATCATTGATGCTCATGATAATACAAAATTAATTCTTACTGGAACTAGGAATGTCTCTGTATTCCATTTCAAAGTCAGATTTCACAATTCTTAAAAAAATATTTCCTTCACAGAAACATTTCCGTTGCATGCATTTCTAATACTGTACTTGGCTAACAGTGGTGTACCTAAAGTAGGGGTGCAACGATACATGTACCCGTATCGAACTGTACCAAACGGTACTGAACCGTATCAAAGACACTTGTATGGAACAATACAGATTTTTAAAATGTATTATTATTTATTTCTTCTTAGGATGCTCTGTTGAAGGATCAGTGGATCTGTGTTCGACTACTCCACCTAGGCTGCATTTTTGAGTGCAGATCCACTGAGAAACTTGCTGTTTTAGCAACATTTAATTTCATTTACTGGACTTTTGAGGTTAAACAAATGTTTATTATTAATTTCAATAAATTGCAAGTAAAAGGGGCATGGAAATTTCTCTTTTTTTGTATTGAAAAAATATTGAACCATAAGACTAAAGTATCAAACCGAATCGTGAATTTTCTGTATCGTTGCATCCCTAACAAAAAGTTATTATACTTCTCAGTCAAGGCTCCTATAAAGGCTATAAATTGTCATTATTTTACATTTGAGTTGACCAGTTCTTCTGTGTTTTTGTGGAGTCCAGTGTGAGCGTTTGGCTGTGTATTTCTGTGACTGAATCAGATCCTGGTGGGGCAGGTGATCCAAGAGTTGAGTGAGCTCTTCCGAAGGTAACAGTAACCGCAGCCAGCTTCCTGTGTCGCCATGCCCCCGTTCTGCCCTTTCCTGTCATCTTATCTGAACATCCAGTGCAATCTAACCCAAGGTGGGCTATACCTCTGCTCCAACAACCTCTATGTTGCCCATCTCCACTGCTGGTCTTCTCAGATGTCACTTGTGAAGAGAGAGCGACCCCACTTGAGCTGGACTTGAGTTAGACTGACTGACAGAGTCCTGACACCCCATTGTGGGCACCGCCGGCTCAACTTCCAGCCACCCGCAACTTCTCCCCCTCTGACCTCTACAGCACTGAGGGGAAAGTCAAACCCTGACAATGAGCTACGCAACAGCTACAAAAGAATTTAAGTTTGTTTTTCTTTATCATTTAGGTTTTTTTTTACATATCTATAAAGAAACACGATTTTTTTTGGTTGTTGGCCATGATAGAAGGATACATAGAGTTGTTGTTGTTGTTCTTGATCACCAAAGTGGAGACCTGATGTAGATTGTGTGTGAGTGAAGGAGGGAGGAGGAGGGGTGGTGGATTGTACTTCCTTTTACTATCTGGTTTTAATTAAGCTAACCAGTCCACCAACAGGCAACAAAACAAAACTCATTTTTTTACAAAGCAAGAGAACATTCACAATACACAAAATTACTCAGCACCTGAGAAGCAACCTGAGCAAAAGCAGTACAACAAAATCTGCAGACTCATTCTGAACTGATTCAACTTTCCACGCACTTATTTATCTCCTGCCTCAGTCGCTCAGTGGGAATGGTTAATGTTGTTTAAAGTGGAATCACTGACTGAGGCAAATTTGACACTAATTGAAGCAGAATAAACAACTATGATTTTCATGCTTTCAATAACCTGAAGAGAATCTGAATCATTTGGGAATCATCTATCATTTGCATTTAGCCCAACACTATAAACATGTTTCCACATGTGCTCATTCCACAGCAGCGCTGCCAATCAGCAGCCGAATGCTGCAGAGGAAAAAGCTTTTTATCACAACACTTTATCATTTTTTCTTGACATAGAAATTGTTTTGCCTTTTAAAAGCGAGTGCTAAGTGGTCGCATGTATATTTGCAGCAAGTCTTTTGTTAATTCCTAAGTTTTTTGTACTTCCTCACTTAGCCGGTCCTGGCACTTTTTGTACACTCACAAAGGCAGGAGGGCTTGTGGGGGGAAAAAAAATCTGATTAGGCAAAGTGATTGGTTTTGTGCGTGTGTATGTGTGTGTTGCCTGAATCTGAGCCTCCAGCTTTAAATGTGGGTGTGTTCTCGCAGACCTTGGCTCAGCTCGAAGATGTAATCTGATTTGCAGAACGGAATGGGTCGTTTCACATGACTGGTTTAAAGGACCACTGGCGCAAGGTAGTGCCAGTGTCCCTGGCTGGTTTGTGTGTGAGTGTGTTTTTTTTTTTGCACATGTGCTTATACGCTACACGCACACATTTATTTGTTTTCACAATGTCCTCTGTGGAAATATGAGTGTTTGTTGGTCCGGGCTCCCACACAGTAGAAATGGAAAGGTGTTGAAGTTTGTGGTGTAGTTGGGCAAAACCAGGCTGCTGCACTTATTCCGTTGTACTCCCTTTTTAAATAAGATTTGTTTGGGAAAGCCGATGTGAAGGAAGGCCGCTGCTAATTAACAGCGAATTTCACATCTGGAACAAAGTAAGGCTCTACTTCAAACTCTAATGCAGATTTTGTTTGCAGCTTTCTGTTTGGACATGTCTTATAATCAGAGCTTTATTTTGAACTAATGGACCATCAGAAATTATATCAAATTATTGAAATCATCCTATAGCCCCAATACTCTCAGGAAATTTGCGTTTGAGTCTCCTCGAAGCTTTGACTCAGATTTTGTTTTTCTGGTGTATTTTTTTTAACATTGTTAACTTTTTAAGCCTTTTTTTTACTTTTTTGAAGTAATCCATCTTGTGATTTCCATTGGAGATTAGCTAGAGGAGACAATCACAGAGTGCAGGAGTGTTTATGTGTCCCCTGGCCTGGTAATAAACACAGGGATTTCTTTATTTCTTGGGGTCATCATTCATGATGCCCGTCAAATACATTATCCAAATAAAAGCCAATTTAAACACAAGTATTTTTTGAGGCATAATCTCACAATAATCACGCCTGTCTCGTCTGAAAAGTTCAAATATATGTGTGTGCAGTGTTAGTGTTTTCTTTCCCAAGTGTGGAAAGCTCATAAGCAGCAACCAGGAAACTCTGATCCCATCAGGTGTGTCAGCAGGGGCAGTTTTTTCATAAAGCGGTAATCTCACCACCCAATGTGGTGTCTAATATTTGAGAAAGCCGTGACCTCCGAGCTAATCAAGACCCGACCAGCTCTTCTCCTGGCTCACCAACTCTCGAAACATTACCTCATCCAAAAGACTAAGCCTAGCCACATGCAACCCCGGGCCTCCTGGTGTACATGATAAGTCACTTAGCACAGTATGATAGCACAAAGAAGAATAAATGGAAACATAAGAAAGGATATAAACGAACTGAAAGCAGCACACAACTACCTGCGGTGCCTGGTGCCAGGGAAAGGTTTTTCTTTTAAAGGGAGAGGAAAGAAAGAATAATTTTAACCATGTCCTCCAGAAACGCTGTGAAGCAATTTCCCAGTATTCAGTTTCTCTCCCCACTGTCTTGTTATTGCTGTTTTCCTCTCAACCATTGGAGCCTTCAGCCTGAAAGGAGGTTTTTCAGTTCAGGCTTTGTGTCACTCGGAAACAGTGTATTTGTTGCCAAGGCGACAGGTCTGGGACAGAGAAACTTAAAAGCAAGGAGCACCTTTGTCTGGATCTGGATGAAGAGGATGTCGAGCTGTCATTAGTTCAGAAAGTGCAACTTTAGTCTGAAAATGGTTTGCATCCAAAAACGATAAAAAAAAATCTACTGTGGACCCATAAATTAATACATAATAATTAAACAGCATATAAAAAAATCAGTGTAAATTGAATAATCCAATGGGAAACTTTCTCTTTTCAATCCCAGGCAATGTTTATCATGCAGAAAACTAACTGCTTTCGATTATTGGGCAGCTCTTTCACACTTATTGTGTAATGAGCTCCATTTAAATAAAAACATGTTGCACATATAAACCTAACATATGTAAACTTAGCACAAAAAGTGAAGAAATGTGTGTTTTTTAGTTTATTTCTTTGTTGTAACAATGCTTCTTGGCAATAAATCTTACACCAGGCACCTGATTGGCAGCACCTGGAGGCACCAGAAGCTCAAAACAAGTGTAAATAGCAACAGCAAAATAAGCTGTTTAACAATGACAGAGAAGATTTGGCTTTTTTTTTTTTTTTTTCAAGTGCACAACACACATACTCAACTTTACTGCGCATTCCTTACAAATATGGCACCATTTAAAAGCAAAATCAACAGCTTTCCAATGATATAAGATTGATTGCCAAAAAGCATTGTTCCAACAAAGAAATACCTTAACAAACACAAATTCCCTTATCTTTGTGTTAAGTTGAATAGATTGTACCAAATCAGACCATGTGTATTTGTTTTATATGTCCCACCTATCAAGAGATGACACCAGCTGCCAACTTTTACTATAGCCCTTTGGTGTTTTTGCCCATTTCTTTCCCTTATTTTTTGCTGTCTCTGCACTTATGACCATGCAAATGAAACACCATTTTTCTCGAGTTTGAGCTTACAGTGATGCATGTTTGGGCAAAGCTGGCCTAGATTAGATTTGATTCTTTTTTTTTTCAAGATGACTCATGAATGGACGTCTTTCTGAATCACCTAATTTCCCCCATCTATCTTTTTCAGATGATCCCAGGTGAGCACTGAGATAGGGCTGAGTAATGGAAACACTATCTCAACAGTGTACAAAGGTAAGAACATCTCTGGTATCTGGTTTATTTTGTTCACCATTGAGTTATGTGATCATACATTGCAGTCTTATTATGAACACACAAAGGTGCAAGTCACAAATATAAGAGGAGTGTTTACGCTGGATTTATACCCATTTATTTGTTTTTTAGTTTAATTATGTAACCCAAGTCATGACAACACAGCAAAGAATGCAGTGGCCCAGAGATATCACTTCAAACAAAACTTCTGTCAGGAGCCTGAGATCCTTTCAGTGCAACTGAGAAGATATGCTTTGATGGCCCACCACAGAGCCGGTGGCCTTCAAAGAAACTTGTTGACGGGATTGTGCCGGGCAGCCAGCATGCTGAATGAGAAGTACTGTAGAAGTGCACCTCTCAGGGTGGTCGTGGCTGTTCTCGGGAAAGGTCGAACATGCTTGACCTCAACATGAATAGTCATTTTCTATAAATTTTGGACCTGCATTATCATTTTTTTTTTTTGATTCCCGCCTGCCCGGTACTGTCAATAAGTGAAGTGGAACTGTGTATGGATGACAGGGCGCCAGCAGACGGGTACAGTAGATGTGCTGATGTGGAAGGGCGATAGGGGCAGACTGCAGTTGCAGCCCCAGGCACAGTAAGACATCCACGGGCAGGCTGAGACTCCGAGGCAGGTTGGAACCTGGTCCTTTGTGCTGATGCTGCTCTATAATGGTGCGGCTCCAGGCTGAGGCACAGGAAAGAAACACGGGACGGGAAAAACCAGAACGCAGGCCAAAAAGGCGAGATCCAGGCAAATAAGGCAGAGAAAAAAACTGCGAGGAGCTGAAACAGGAAAGTCTAAGAAAACAAAGTGCAGACTTGTGACCTATGCCAGACGAGGCTAGCCGTGAACAGGTGATGATGTGTGAGGTGCAGAAGCAGGGACGACGAGGAAGGAGTCAGTGAGTGAGTGAGGTCACTTCCTGTGTGCTGGTGGAACGTGACTCCTTGCAGGTAAACCACCTCAGAGGTGCAGAAAAGCAGAAAGAAGATGAGAAATAGTGATTGATGACTACTTATCCTCTGACACATTGTTCCTTCTCTGGGCGAAGAACAGACAGGATGGGCCGGTCACACCACTTTGCTGCCAGAAACAACGGCAGGGTTGAGTGCTTGTTGTGCGGGGTTTGACACCATTATGTCATTCCGTGGGAGATTACTTCCCGAGCGAGGCGGGTATGGCAAAGTTTGGGTTGTCAAAAGGCCACCTACCTGCATTACCTAATCTAAGGAGTGTTGACTTATCAACCTTGCACTCATCTTCATTTTTAGCATTTTTTTGTTTGTTTGTTTATTTTTTTTATTAAATTTGGTGTTCTTATCTGTAATCTTTAAATTACAGGAGTCAGTTTTTGAACATGGGGTCATGGCTAGATAACTGTAACTACATTATGCCAGCTTTTGCTCTTGAAAACTTTGGTAATAAAGGGGAATTATTATGCAAAATCCCCTTTTCTAGCCATTAAGTTGATTTGGTACTTGGAGTCTCTACAGTTCAGAAATGTTTAATTTCCCCAATAACCCTTTATGGTACACAAAAAATGCTTAACTACTAAGAAACTTCTCAGTTACTCAGTATTTACTAAGGACATCAAAGAACTACAGAGTACTTCTACTACTCAGTAACTGCAGTTACTGAGTAGTTACTGAGTAATTTCTAAGTACTCTGTAGTCCCTGAGTAGTTCCTCTTTGGTGTCCTTAGTAACTAATGAGAAACAGTAGTTCCTTAGTAGTTAAGCATTTTTTGTGTACCTTGTTATAAAGTGTTACCATTTTTCCCATTACTGCATAGACATTTTTCTGTTTCGTTTGGGTACTTTTCAACCTGTTCAGTTTTCTCTATTTTCTATGACGTTTTCTGAGCTATTATGTAACGGAACTGCCAAATAACGTATGGACTCTCTTGCAAACATGGAGCCCCCATCTTCCAGTGCAGTCCATTCTAGCTTGATCGAGGTGTTACAACTAAATAGTGGCACAGACGTGTTTAATCTAAAAAAATAATTCAAAGATGTCAAAAGAAGACTTGTCCATCCAGCCTTACGTGTTGGAGCCAGAGTCTGACTCAGAGCGTTAAAATAAGGAGGAATTCAGACCAGTTCCACTTTTTATAGACCCCAAATGAATGATTTATATACAAAAAAAGAAGGATTTAAAAGCACGATGTGTTTTCTTTAAGCTAAAATTTGCCCTGCGTAAGAAGTTTGTTTGCATCTGTTTTTATTTTAAGAAACCTCATCAAACTATTATACACTGTCAGACCTTTATTTAGACTTTTATTTTCCTTAAATTGTCCTAAAAAGTGTGTAAATTTTAGTAAATGTCTTTTTGGCCACAGCTAATCATTAGTTTCTGTAATATATTCCTAGGATTCCACCAAATCCTGTTTTGGATCATGGACCGGATTCTCCAGCAGCAGATTTTTCTTTTTTTTTTTTTTTTTTCCTTTTTTTTTGCCATGACTCAGTTCCATCCCTGACAATATACTGTATATCTGAGATCTGAGCCAGGAGTATGAAGTTGGAAAAGCAGTGACGTACACTCAGCAGCACAGCGGAGTGTTTTCTGCTTCATGAAACACATCGATCAACGTCTGGATACACACTCAATGAAAAAGTCAATGTGATGAATACATTTGTTTCACAGTTACCTCAATCATTTAGACATTGTTTGTCTTTTTGCTCTGAACTGAACTTGGATGAATAGTTTTGCTTTAGGTTTTCAGCCCTTCACTATGTTGTTACCCCGAATTTGTGACTATTGCTAAAAAATGATTACATGTTTTTATTCACCTGTGCACCAACGTATGCATTGAAAGAGCAATATTAGGTTTTCTAATTTAAAGTTAATATACCTGTGATCAAGATACCAAAGAAGTTGGTCTAATTAAATGGAAACATACTTTCTGTTTTTCCAGAAAGTATTCACAAAGAAGCCATTGTTAAAACTTTTGAATGTAAACCAGAATTCCTACCTACAATTCTTTGTGACACATTGGCAGCCCTTTGGTAATGCCGGCTAATAATCTTGACATCCTGGCACTGTGTCTTCTGATCATAATTTATATCTCAGTGACTTCTTATGTCTGATAAAACCTGTTAACAAGAATAAAAAAGTGGATCTGTGCTGCTGTGTGTTTGTTTTGTCATTATAGTTGCAGATTTATCTGATTAATAACCTGTAAGATTATTTTTTTTAATAACTGCTACAAGTCTGTTTATGTGTTCATGCTGTTCTTCTTATGCTGGCTTCATTAAAATTATTTCCACACTCCTGAACTTGTAAAGGTTGCTTTGTTCAACAATGATACATTTAGCAGTTTCACAATAAAAGCCCAAGGTTTATAACATGATTTCATGCAAATTATCTCAATTTATTACATGAAATTATTAGAAGATTACAGAGACAATTGCAAGGGGGCCACTTTTAAAACTACAAAAAAAAAAAAACACTTGTGAAGACAGAGAAGATTGGATACGGTTAGTGGTAATAATGTGTAATATTTTTTACAGTCAAAAAACTCAAACTACCACTGTCAATTTCATCTAAAAAATCAGGGTGGGAGACCTTTGGACCCCATGGGGGATAGGATGGGTGCATTAGTGAGGAATAGTAGAGTTAGGGCCGGCCCTAGCCAATTTGGTGTTCTAGGGCAGAGGTTCTCAAACTGGGGTTCCCAGGACCCCAAGGGGTCCGCAAGAGGTATCTTGGGGGGTACTCAAAATATTTTGCTAAATTGTTCATTTGGTTTTTATTTTTAAAAATGCATGGAGAACAATGAACTAATGAAACAACCATAATAAACTTAATATAAAAAAACATATTCTCGTGGCATTTAGGGGGTGAAATGACAATAAATTATCTTTCAAAACAATATGGAGCTTATGAGGGGGTCCCTGGAATTGTTTTGCTCTTGTAAGGATTTCCCCGACCCAAATGGCTTGAGGACCCCTCTAGGCAGTATTTCAGGTGCTGCCCCCTGTAATTTTCTGAATCTCAATGCCAATTTACATACATTCACATATGTAATTAAATAGTTTTGCCTGCGACATTTTTTATTTTTTTTCTTTAGAAACCAGGTTGTTCAATTTAAATAGTTGATGTAATCCATTTGAAACAGAATACCAGTCTTCCTCATACCTTCCAACATCTGCTGACAGCAATGAAGTATACCTGTTCATGTTAATGAGCAGCTGTTGAGTGAAGCAGTTCTAGGGGGATTTTGTAAAAACATTTACTCCATCCATTTTCTAGCCATCTGAAGAGCTTTTTGCTAAATTATTGGGAATAATAAAACAACTTGAAATCAGTAATTTATAAAAGTAGAACAGTGAAAAACAGACTTTAACCTGAATTTAATCTTGGATCATACCTGAAACTTCCAATGTCTTTATTTTGTTTTATATTTGATACTATTTATACTGAGCACTTCTTATAGTCCTGATTGCATCATATGATACTTTTATCATGAAATATCCCTGCACCCTTATGTTGTAACAAAGCAGTTCACAAACGAGTAACTAGTGATTATTCTGCTGACTAAATCAACTATACTCTGATAATAAATAAATAAATAAATAAATAAATAAATAAATAAATAAATAAATAAATAAATAAATAAATAAATAAATAAAT